>CAUYPK010040882.1:0-10000 GCA_963574355.1 Loris lydekkerianus
CGACTCAGCAAGGCCCGGCCTGAAACTGCCTCTACCTAGATACAGCCAATGTGGTACCATGCCACTGGCCCGACCCTGTCACTCACCTCTTCCCCCGCCTTCTTTCCCTGCCCCTTCTCCACAATAAAAAAAAAAAATAAAAGTGAGAAAAAAAAAGTTAAAATAAATAAAATACTGCAGGAATTTAAGATTTCAGTCTGCTGCCAGAGTTCACATGCTCAGCAAGTACTTGATTTTCATTTAGGGAAAGAAAAGTCACTGCAATGAAATGCCTCTATTTTCTTTCATTCTTATAATCAACAGCAGGCACATATGATAGTTCTGAAGAATTAAAAATAGAGTCTAGAGAAGTGACTTTTCTTCATTTACGTAAAACAACATCTACAGTGCAAACCTAATTAGACCTACTGGAAAGTTAACTTATGACTTCCAGAAATGTTCTCAGCAAGCTTTATTTTTGCTATACCACTTATTAATTTTTAAATTCATATCAACAGAGATCTATCTTTGTAATATAGAATAGACTCATAATTTATATTATACATTTTTAGGATTTTGTATATTTGCTTCTTAATTCCAATACCTTACTGTGTTTTAATAGCCTCACTATCTACAAATCTAAAAAGTAATCATATTCCTCAAGTTGTGTTGAACATTTACCACTCTAAAAATGAAATCATTTCTTTTTCACAGAATTACTTTGTGTCTCAATACTGTTCATCATTTATCATCTCATTCTGTGTAGATTAAAGGTGTAGTATTCTTCCAAGTTAAAATAAATAAAATACTGCAGAAAACATAATACATTTTGTAAGTATAATGGTTCTCCATCACAAATGCCTTCTGTTATAGCACATTTAGAAGTATAGTACCAGAATATACCATTTTACCATTTCAGCTACAATCTATAAACACAGGATGTGGAATCTCAGAGGTGTTCCTGTTTAATATCCACAACTGAAAAGCGAACCCCCGCATCTGCTTTTTGTGAATTTTCTCCTCATAATGTATATTTCAGTTCCAAATGCGAGGTGGGTGTATTTTTTTTTTTTTTTAATGTGTACCTTGTTACTTTCTCTTTTCATTTGATCTGGGTGATGCTATGAATTTGAATTTGACTATCAAAAACAAGCAGAAGTAAAATGCTAACTTGTTCATTGAGAGAAGTTGATAATGAGTTTAGTAAAATCTTTTACTGAGAGTCAAACGTTTTATAATTGATTTGATAGTTCTAGTAGCAATCCAACTCTATACCTCTATACAACAGTAACCAAAAATCTGGAAGAATTCCTAATTCAGCGCACGCTCTCTCTCTCCCTCTCCTCCCTCACACACACACACAATTAGATCATCTTTTTTAAAAAAAACAAAATATATGGAAAAGAACACAGGATAAGACATACATAAATAGGAAATAAAAACATTCAGTCATAGTTGCACCATATCTCTTAACACGTTTTTAAGAAATAAACCAATACAAATAATATTTTAGTCCTCTATGTTCCTCTCTCCAGTCCTATGCCCCAAAAGCAATAATTATAATAAATCTAAAGTTATGTGTATTTTTATATTTAGTATAGTGTACATGTATACTATATATTATGACATATATTTTTCTTTTAATTGACAAATAATTTCAAAACTGTATAAAACATATTGCATTTTCCTTATTGACTCAATATTCTATGTGTGAGATCAATCTATGTTGATATATATAGTTCTGGCTTATACAGCTAACAATTATAGAATATTCCATTGTTCAGATGTGCTACCATGTATTACTTCATTTCTCTCCTGATGGATACTCAGTTGCAATGTTCTAAAAAAAAAAAAAAAAATCATAGCCTAGGTCTTTTTGGGATTCATTATAAAAATTCTTTATAATATTTCCTTATGCCGGTAAGTGGACATCTTAAGTCATAAGGGCATACACATTTTCAACTAGGTACAAAGTACACAATAAAATTTCTCTCCCAATTATTTATAGAAATTCTACCAGTTTCTCTTTTCTTTGCTTGTCAACTATTTTTTCTTGGGATTGCATTATCTAGTTTTTTATCTAGTAAGCTTTGTATGTATATATATATGTGTGTGTGTGTGTGTGTGTGTGTATAAATCTGCAAAATATGGAATCAAAAGTAATGAAGACCATGTTTACCTTTGTAATAAAGAATTGACTGTTAATTTGTGTCTGTCTATATTCCATCATGAGGTGATCTCAGTCAGTACAAGAGTTTTTAAAATAAAATAAAATAAAATAAAATAAAATAAAATAAAATAAAATAAAATAAAATAAAATGAAATGAAATGAAATGAAATGAAATAATAAAATAAAATAAAATAAAATAAAATAAAATAAAATAAAATAAAATAAAATTAAATAAAATAAAATAAAATTAAATTAAATTAAATTAAAATCTATATTCTAAAGACTTTGAAATTTTTCCCAACTCCGAACCTCCAAACCATTGATTCCAGTGTTGTCTAAACAATTGCCTACCAGCGTCCTGTAGGAGTTCCAGATTTCTTCTCTCCAACATACTCCTCTAGCAGTCTTCTCCATCAGAGTCAATGACCATCTCATCCTTCAGATCTTGTGTCCTGCCAGTCTGGACTCTTCGTTTTCTCTTATATTTCACATCCAATTCAAGCCCTGTTTCTGTACTTTCAAAATACTGCAGATATAACAGCCACCTCAGAGTACTTCTTCCATTATCCCTCTGACAACCCACATCATCTCTTCCCTGATTGCTACAATAGGTTCCCGAGTGGTCTTGCTAACATCAACCTGGGCCACTTACAGTGTATTCCAAAAGTAGCAGTCATTTGCTGAAACCCTGTACATGCTACGTTGCTCCCTTGCTCAAAACCCTCCAATTCAATATAATTAAAACCCAAAGTCCTTTTTAATCTTGCCTTCATGCCTCTCAGATATTCTCTCCTACAACTTCCCACCCTTGTTCATGAAGTTGTGGTCACATTGTTTACAGAACGCACAGAGGCATTCACTTTGCCTACCTTGGATGGGGATACTCTGCATTCCAGTGTTGACAATGTCCATTGTGAGAAACCCTTAGCTCTTTACTCAAAAACCACTCCAGAGATGCCTTCTACCTCTATATAAAAACTTTCAACAACTTCCCTGTACAACACACTCAAAGTATTATATCCTCCTTCTCTGCATTTTTCTTTAGTACTTACAAATATGAATACACAATATATTTCACTGGCTCTTCAGCACAGTGCCCTCCATATGGAAATATTCACAGGTAGTGAATATTTCATGATTTAATGAAACAGTTTCTAGTGAAAGTTACAGTTTTACTAAAAGTTATAAACCATACCACATTTATATTTAAAATGTACAAGATAAAAATAATTTACTTATTTATAAATGTCAACTTAATTTGGAAATGGAGTTCTGAAGTCATTTCTTTACATTTTGGATGAATTATTTCTTAAGACAAATACCATTTATTTTGATAAGTAAAGGAAGATGATGTTTTTAAATCATAACATGTTACTGTTAAACAGAAGATGCAGCCATCTTCCTGTTTGGTTATAACCAAATGTGTTGCATACTAATGTAAATATTCACCTATATAGACGTTCAGCCTTTTCAAAATCCTATTTGATATCTAACTGCAGCAACTTTGTCTATGATATCTAAGGCAAAAAATATCTTTCATGATGTAAGACATGTATTATTACAGTTCCTTTGCTTTCTGAAAAAGAATGCAAATATATTTCACTTTATATTTATATGATATAAATTTAGCAATGTCAGCAATATTTTTCCAGATAAAATATTGCAATGGAATACACACACCACACACACACATATATATATATATATATATATATATATATATATATATATATATATAATAAATCTCAAGTTTTGAATGCATCAAATAAATTCAAAACAGATTACAGGAAAATACAATCAAGTTGTATTTATTTAAAAATAAAATCACTTACAATGCCTGCTGTGAAACAATCATTAGAATAGTAAGCTTTAGTCTTTGGTCCAGTTTTACTTACAGTAACCAACTCATAAATTTACCCACATTTTCTTTAATTTAATAGCATTTACTCATCCTCGTCATCTCCTGCTCTTAAAAGAAGTGAACCACAAATTTTTGATTATAATCTTGTAGCCGCAGAAAACTTGGAAAATATAATCTCAATTTAAAATTAACTCTTTCTCTTTATGCTGAAAAAAATGCTTTGAATTGCATACCTCCTCATAACCACAGGTGATATTTCATAAGTTTAAAGTCCATTTTTTTAAAAGAGTACTTTCAAATAATTTTCCATGCCTTCATTCAGCAGGTAACCCAAACCTTCATAATCCCCAAATGCTGCACTTCAAAGTTATGCCCAGGAAAAAAATATTGAAAAGAACAGCCTCTCTTTCCAGTTGATTTAAAACATCACTCGCTTATTTTCAGTACACATATGGAGTTACTTTTAAAAAGAAATCTTGGAATATTGCCAGACTACAGACAGGAAAGGCTTTTCTCCAGAGAGAGCTAAAATTCATTATCTGAGGTTTGGGACACCCATGTTCCTTCAATATTTGGACACATCTTTGTTTGCGATTAGTGTTAGTTACTTAAAATAAGAGGCTACTCAATGTGTGACTAGAGTTTAAAGAAACCAAATAATTGTATTGTTTTCAATTGAAACTGAAGAATTATTATACACTTAAATAAAATGCCAGTTTTTGTGATGTCTTAGAATTAACTGGTTTTTTTTTTAAATCTTATATTATTTATAAAAATGTAACACTCATTTTGTGTTTATAAGCAACATTAATTTGGATTCCTTGCCACCTCTGTCGTCTCATCAAATGGCTTGCTTCTCTCATTTAAATATATCTGAATATTTACTTTCCCAAAGAAAGTCAATAGCTCCATGGAATCTGAGGGAAATACTGTTTTATTATTGTTATTCATGACCATTTAATCATATTAATGTTTCAAAAACTTAAATCTAAGTTTGCAGAATAACATGAAGTAACAAAGGTGGGAACACATTTACAAATTAAGAAAAAAATCAATATTGACATTTTACTTTCAGTAATAATCAATACTATATCATTGTGTCATATTACAAAGTGGTAATTATTTTCCATATTTTTTATATATTTTCTCATGACATGTAACATATTTTAGGGTATTTTTAAGTGATAAAAACAAAATCCTCATAATTGATGATGAATGATCTATGAATATAAAACAAAATTAATATATAGTAATATAAAAAATTAAGTAAACACAGACCAACCTCCCTGGAAAGGATAAAATACTAATATGTGCAGAGTATTCAGAAAATTAAATAGACACTAAGAACATCATTTTAAAAAAATCAGTTTTACACATAAGAAATAGTAAGGGTCTATTGTTATACATTGAATTAAAAAGCTAAGGGACTTTGTTATCCCCATAAATGCATAAACTGCAGAAATGAAGAAGAGAAAGGCCTGAGAGGTTGTAGGTGCATTTTATACCACACTCGAAAATTAAGTATCATTGGAGTTTTTAATCATTTTGTTTTTTTGTTCATAAAAAAGGCCTGGACACTTTTCGTATCTGCATAATTTGATAAATTCAGGTATTATGAACTTAACGACGAATTATTTCAAATCGAACCAAAGCGTAAGCTCTACTTAAAAGAGTAATGGTAGAGCAGGGCAGGATTACTTCTGTAAAATGAATTATAACGCTATGAACTGCAATATATCAGTGATAAGTCTAGCATATTTCAGAACCGCAGCTATTGGAGAAATGAGTCGGAATCACTTGAGCATCACAAATCCTAGGCTATATTTTTATTTCCAGCCTTACCCTTTGTGCTACTTCCAAGTATGCAGCTCCAGTTGATTTCAAAGGCAGTAGATGAGAGAGAAAAAGGAGTAAGGATTGTTCTACCTCAGCAATTCATGATCCCTCTAAGGCCATTGATTTTGAAAGAATATGGGGACCTTGGCGTTTCAGCAGAATAGATCTAGCTACCCTTTTTTTAAACTTACTCCCATGAGATAACACAAGCATTTATCCAGTTTACCATAGCAAATGATTCTCCACATCCCCCAAATTACAACACTCTCCTCTCTTCACTCAGAGGAGTCATAAAATCTAAATTAAACATAACTGTCCAAATAATTATTTTGAGTGATGTTAACATTTCATCAAGGGAAATAAACGGAACAATGCAATTTGGATAACACATGTATTATGATATTAAATATAATAATATTTTATAACATTTTAACATCCTAAAATTAACATTATTAATTTAAACTGATAAATTACTACTTCTAGATGTTTAAGTTATTATTTCAAAATTGTGGTTTTAAAAATATATTTTGGAGGTCTATGGTAAAGTTATGTAGTATATTACTTAAACATGTGTGCTTCTGACTCTCCAAATTGTAAAAGCTTTCTAAATAATACCTCTTATACATAAATATATTTCTTATACATGAATGCCTATTTTTTCTTTGAAGATATTCTTCATATCCATGTAGGGTATGAACATATATTTATATTTACTTATGAGCCTTATGAAATTATAATATTCTAATAATGTGATTTTGGGATCAAAATATTTTTAACTACCTACAAAGCTGTGCTTATTTGTAAAAATGAATAAATACTTAGATATATTTTTATAAACCATATGAGCTAAATTATAACTTCCTCTAAAGGCAGTGACTAAAAACTATTGAAAGGAATAAATTAAGTTAGGAAACTTTGTATGTATCTACTAAAAATAGCTAACCTTTATTGAAAACTTAACCGTACTTTGGTCATTATACTAAAATACCATATGCACTATTTAATTTAACTGCTGCCACAACCCTGTGAGATTGGCACTATTTTTTCCTGTTTTACAGAAATTGAAAGAGAGGGTTAGAAGCAGTTAGTAAATTACCCAAGATTATGAATGGGGCAGACGTGGAACTTGGACCTAAATCTATGTATATTGAGCATTTTATGTTCTCGAGTATGTTTTTTCACCTTTCAGTTCCTTACTATGAGAATTGTAAGATATGATTTTCACCTAAAGATGTGGATTTTAGGATCATAGTTGTTCGATAAATTAACGGAATTTACAAACTATATCCTATTCTGAAACAACTAAGTTTCTTTTGCATGTCAGCCATGTACTAAAGGCTAACAAAGATAACTAAAATATGATTGTAGTCCTTGGAGAGCTAACTATTCAGAGAAGAGATCAATAAATTATTTCTGTAAAGAGCCAGAGAGTAAATACTTTGCTTTCTGAGCCCTAGAGTCTTTGAAAACTAATTGGCTCTCTTTTTTACCAAGAAAAATTTCCCCAAACTATGTAAATAAACATGATTGTCCTTCAGTAAATCTTTATTCACAGATATAATACTTTGGATTTCGTATCATTTTTAGGTGTCAACAAATACTATTCCTTTTCTTGTTTTCTTTAACCATTGGAAATTTAAATCCTTTTAAACTCCTAAACTATACCAAAACAAGTATTGGGCTGGATTTGGCCAATGAACTTGTAAAGCAAGGTTGGGCCACTCATTCTGCAGAGCCACTCTGTAGGTACGAAAGCCCCCAACCCTTTAAATTCTCTACTCCAAATGGAGAAGTATTCTGAGTATTAATATACAACAGATTAAAGACTTAATGAATAAATACATGTCTCATTTATAATTTTATAGTTTTGAAATATTTTATCAAGATTAGATTCATCTTTATTTTTCTCCCTTTTTGCTCACCATACAGCTAAAAACATATATAATCCTCTTAAATCATGCTCAAATTCTTCCCTTCTTCACCTTTCTGTCAACCACTTTATTTCTTAACTGGTCTGAAAGCCTTCATTGTCTCCCAATGCAGATCTGATTTTTTTTTTTTTTTTTGTCTTCTTTATTTTAATTCTTCTGGTTGTTCCTTGTGTCTTCAGGAGAGGTTTTTCAAAATGTGCTTCATATTCTATGGTTTCTGTGGAGGTATTAAGCAGGGAATTGAAAAGGGAGGGGAAGAGATCTGGCTTGTGAGCTTACTGATTCTACTTCAACAAGTGAAATTTTGTTTATTTTCTTTTTTTGGACTTGCAAGTAATATATTTCCTTTGCTGAAATAGTTTCACTCCTTAGAAACTTGGCAAAACATTTCAGTACGGCTTCAAAATACTTACCAACTCGAGTTCCTCCTCATTCATTCTTCCTATAATGACATAGTAACAGATGGCAAGATAGAAGACTCTGTGGAGAAAACAAAAATATGGTAGACTAGAAATGCAGAGTTTTTCTAATGGTACAATTATGGGTTTTGCAACTTTTGAATTATTGGTGAGATCAGAGAAATAAGAAACACTTATAGTTAAATGACATAATTGTAAAAATGTCTTTTATTTTTATTTTTGGAGAGAAATGAATAATGCTATTCCTCTGTCCAAAGTTGGCAGGACTCAGAGAGATACTGTATCCTTTCCCTTTATGCCCTGTGTACTCCCAGACAAACCAAACTAATAGGAAACACATAACTACATACGAGGAGATTTATTGTGGGAATTGGCTCCTACAATTATGAAGGCCAAGATGTCCCGCAATAAACCATCTGTAACCTGGAAAGTCAGGAAAGCTATGTTGTCATTCATTGAGAATCCAGTGGCCCAAGGACCAAGAGCTCCTATGTCTGATGGCAGGAGAAGATGAGTGTTTCAACAAAACAAGAGAAAAATTAAATTCACCTTTATTCTGCCTTTTTAAAAAAAATTTTCTATCTAGGACTCAATGAATTAGATAATGCCCATCCACAATATTGAGAGAGGGTCTTCTTTACTCAGCCTACTAATTCAAATAGTAATCTCTTCTGGAAATACCATTATAGACACACCTAGAAATAATGTTTTTCCAAATATTTGGGGACCCATTAACCCAGTCAAATTGACACATGAAATTAACCACCTCTTTGTGAGGGGCTTTGTTTAGACCTGTGGAAAGAGTCTGATAAGTGCTTTCTAAATCTGCATGGGGCCTGAAGAGTGGATTGGTGCCAGACTTACCTCTGAACTTACCCACATTTGTGTTTTACCCTGAAGAAGGCTGGGCTATGAAGGAAACTCCGACATAAGCCCTGAGTGACCCGTGTTAGAGGCGAGAGTGCTGCAGCATGCACTCCTCAGTGACTCCGAATTTCCCACAAATGTCTCTTAAGGGAAAAGATTGCCCCTAAGTAACTCTCAGGCTCAGGGAGTACATAGCCCCACAGAAAACGAAACCATAGGTCCTATTCCCCAACCTCTCCTGCCTCCCCACACTTCATCCTGGAACTAGAAATAGAAGTTAATGGAGAGAGAGGCCAAGGAAGACTCTTCTATTTATAGGCCTTATCATGGCTTGGAGGGAAGAATAAGCTGTTTGACCAAGAATAAAACATGTATTAATACAACAAACTGAACACATTCTACTTTCTGTATTAAGGCCTCAATTTGGAATTGAAGATCATTTCAGGACTTTTACTGAAGATTGAGTAGCAAACTCAATGGAATTTTTATTTTGCTCATAAGCCATAAGCCATGGTTTAATATACCATTTATGTAAAATTTGCTGCAAACATGCACACACACACTTAGCTGTAGGCAAGTCCATTGTGCACGTCTATGCTTTCTACTACTGTCTGCAGTGTACATGGATTACTGACTTCAGAGAAGATGCTTCATGGTGTCAAGGGACCCACAGATCAGCTGTATTTTCACTTCTTTTTTGTGAAGGACCTCTACTCCCAAGACAGGCTCAGTCTCTCTTTCTTCGGCATTCACTTAAAACGTGGAATATGACTATGCCAATGCCAATACTGTAGTTTGGGTTCTGAAAGGCACAATGCATGATCCCTTCCCTCAGGAAGCTCATAATCAAATGGAAGATGTTTATGAAATAAAAAGAAGAGAAAAAGATCCACCATTTTAACTTTAACATTTTTTGTTTTTGTATTTCCTCCAAATG
>CAUYPK010040882.1:15000-27736 GCA_963574355.1 Loris lydekkerianus
TACTTGGCCTCAGGATTTAGTTTATATATCATTTCTTTGTGGATACCTTCCCTGACAACCTCATATAGTTCTACTCTCCTCCATATGTGCTTTCACAGAGTGCTGTACTTTTCCTTTGCAGAAATAATCACATCCCCAATTAAGTATACTGCATATTTAGTACCTGTGTTTACCAGTAGATTCTTTGAAAGCAGGGAAAATATTTAGTCTCTTCTACGTCTAAAGTTCTTCCTCCATTGTATGGTGCCCAGTAGTTTTTCAATACATATCTTTTTAAAAAATGTACTAACTATACATACGTTCTTTCAGCATACATGTATTATTCACTGAACGTCTCTAAAATAAAATAATTATCACGCATGAGTGTTTTTACACAATATCTCCCTTAGGTTGGATTCCCCAGAGATGTATCTGAGATGACCTAAATAAAAGTCACTAATGTTAAAAGTATTCCAAGAAGAGATCACTGAGGACCCAAGAGAAGCAGAATAAAGAAGGGAGAAAAGAAAAGAAACAAGGAAGTGGCTTCAGGCCAAGTCCCCCCCTCCCTAAGAAGCTACTGCAGCTTAATGGTGCAAAGATCTACAAAATGAAAATATGCCTAGGCACTATCCCATCTTAAAGCAAGTGAGCTTAAGTGACTGGTATAAACTCAAGCATTGTCAATTATCAGCAAAAACATGGAAGGTGACTCCCTTAGAAGAAGGGAATGTTTTCCCAAGAAGAGTAGCAGTGTGGACTATTGGTAGCAAAGGTACTCAGAGCCAGGAGCAGGGGACAGAGAAGTAGCAAAAGGCAACAGCATCTGACATTGAATAAAAACACTTATAATATCATTGGACTGTTTTATAAAAAATATAAGAGCTGAAATGTCATTGCCTATGAGCAAAGTTAATCACAAATTCTCCGACACACTTTACTTCAAACACATCCCATCATTTTATTCCTACACATTTTTCCCATACTTTGGGGTAAATTTTTCTGATTTTTTTTTTATATGCTTTTCTATAAACATTGAAGCAAAGTTTTAATAGGAAATCCCTGAAGAATGTTATTCAAAACTTCAGTTCTACTTGTGAGCTCAGGAGCAATTCCAGCCTCTGATGTGCAGATTCTACACTATATCATTATTTCTTTTTAATGAATATTTAAGGGTTTCAAACAAGTCTCATGTACTATGGTTTCTCTATTCCTCTTCTTTAAGAAACCAACAAAGGCCCCTTAAACTTAATTTGCTACTGGAGGGATGAAAAGAGTTTCAGATGAATTAATGGCATTTTTTTTCTGGATAAGATAATATCTACATGGGCCATTTCATACCATGTAGCACAGGAAAATCATATAAACAGAGAAATGGAACTCAAATGTAAACAAATTAGGCAAAGTTTGATTGAAATATTCTGAATATTAATACTTAATCTCAAATTAATATATAACCTGGGATATATTATTATATCTAAAACCTGTGACCTCTAAGAATTTTGGATATTTTACAAACTTGATTACTTTTTATACTCTTCTACTGAAGAGATTACATAGAAGGAGGTTGCTTCTGGGTGCTTAATCTCATTCTGCATATAAAAATAGTGTATTAATATCTTTCTGGATTTTTATCATATTCCCATGAACAATTACTATTGTTTTGTTCATTCAATGCAAGACAAAAGTAAACCAGGTTTGTAGATTGAGGACAAAAACTGCTTAAAGGGTGTCTTCCTACACATACTCATATCCAAGGTTGATGTCAATAAACTGAAAACTGGATGTATCACAAAGTAGTGCTGAGTTTAGTGAACTCCTTAGCCTTGGGATAAAGCAGAGACCTGCCAGAATAAAATTTCAAATGGCTTCTACTTTTCTGTCTTTCTTTTTTTCTTTCTTTTTTTTTTTTTTTTTTTTTTACAGTTTTGGCAGGGCCAGGCTTGAACCCGCCACTTCTGGCATATGGGGCCATGGCCCCACTCCTTTGAGCCACAGGTGGTGCCCTGTCTTTCATTTTTTATTCCTCTATTTCTTCTATTTTTTTTTTTTTTTTTTTTTTTTGAAAACAAAGACACTAAAAGTTTCATAAAATTTAAATAACACAGTAAATTTTAGTTTGGGGAACACAAAGAAATTAGTTTGTATTTTTGAGACCTGCTTGCTAGGTACAGGGTTAAGCACTGAAGAAGCAAAAATGAGTAAGAGTCTGACTTCAAGGTGACCACTGTCTCTAAAACAATGTGGTGACAATTGCAAGGTGTCGGTTACCGCGTATTGAAGATTTACTTATTTTCAGGTATTTAAGAAAGATTTCAAAAGTTTCCAGAGCCACCCATTATTTCACAAAATCTCTGTCAGGAAGACAAGGTATGTACACTCACCATGACAATTGAACAGATGAGAAAGTGAAGTTCAGAAATGTGACTTGCTCTCTTCCCATCCAAGGCCAAGACTCCTGTCCTTTCTTGACCCCTCTTCACCTTCCAAAACAATAAAATGTGAGTTCTATACCCAGAACTTGACCAACTGCTCTCATTAAGAAGTGCCCCCTTCACTTCGTTACTAAATTAGTGTTCATCTTTCAGTCCTTACCTGCCTTAAGGTCTATAAAGTTTCCCAATCCTGATTGCTATCTGTTCTTTAGGATTTTGTAGCTGAACAGTCTTTTGGGTTCCCTTCTACCTTATGTATTATTTTCTTGCTGTATTTATTTATTTGTTTATTTATTTATCTTGTTCATTTTTGGCCTATCTTTATAATTAATACAAGAGACTTTTCCTAGTTCCCTTCTCTTCTGATTGGTTAACTATATACAATTAATATGACTGATTGGATGGTTTAATAAATTGTCATTGTTTGGGGATGATTTGATTGATGAGTTGAATAACTATCTTGCCTGTCTAGATATTTATTCTGAGATTGAGACTGAGACTCACCATTAACATACAACTAAAAAAAAAACTTAAGAGAGATAACAAAGTCTAATACTTCTCAGAGATTTTCACATAGACATTCATTGACGGAATTCATTCAGATGAGTAGGTATGCACGTGAAGATTATATATAAAGTTTAATTTAGGACGTGCTAAACATGAAAGGTTGGAAGAGCATCTTAAGGTTGTTGACTAGCCTACACAGAAAATATTATGGAAGGGAGGTAATAGATTTGACAGTAATTAGTGAGTAGTTGTAAATGAAGCATGGAGAATTGGTAATAAAAAAAGCACGTAGTCTTAGAAAAGAAGAGATGATATGTGGAGAAACAGATCTGAAATATGATTATGTGTTCAATTTGAGATGTGTCCCAAACATCTAAATGTAGATTTTTAGGAGGACAATTATTTTTACACTATTCTCAACAGATCCGAAGAATTCCTCAGGGACCAGTGTGAGGGCTCAGAAAAGGGAACAGGAGCAGGGCTTTGAGTTTGGGAACTTTGGAGCCCCACTCTTTGATTCAATCACAGAAGCACCAGCATTGCTGAGAATTTCATTCATAATTGCTGACACTTTGTATTGAAAATTGACAAAACACACAATTATTTGGCTGAGAAAACTGAGGCTAAAGAAAATTTAAGTCATTTGATGAAGTTTACATGGTTTAGAAGTGGCCAATAATCATTGTAGGTATTTCTCTCAAACACTTACTTTTCATCAGTATCTTACACCGCCTTCTCCATTGGGCTTGCATTCCTAACATCTTTCAGTTCTAGGCCTTGATTTTGATCTTCACTCATACTTCTTTAATTAATACTGTCTTCATCTGTCTCATAGATTATAGAAACAATTTTCTCTAGACTTGCATAACACCATTCCTCCTTACCCCATTCTCTAGACTTGCATAACACCATTCCTCCTTACCCCATTCTCAATTCATTTCAATCTTTCTGAAAGAGAAACCCAATTATATCAGTCAATGGTATAAAACCTCTCAGGGCCTTTCAATGGTCTCTATAATAAAATACAAGCATATAACTTAAAAAAAACAACTTTCTCCTAACATACATTTCCATCTAAGTCACTTCATTCATTAAATATTTGTGTGATTATTATGTCCCAAGTATTCTTCATTCAATTTAATATGTGGTAGAGGAAATAGATATTTTAAAATGTAATGTCCAAATTATTACATGAATATACCGTATATACTCAAGTATAAGCCGAGTTTTTTCGACACAAAATTTGTGCTGAGTTCGGGTTTTTTGGCACATCTAGGATATTACAAATTTTGTGCTGAAAAAACTCGGCTTATACTCGAGTATATACGGTAAATTGTGATAACTATTTTTTAAAAAAATAACAACATGATGAAAGAGATTTACAGTAAGGGTCTAATTAGACTGAAGTTTGAAAAAGTATTTTTTCTTGGAAGTACCATTTAATTTGAGACACATGGGGCGATTAGGGATTAGCCAAAGAGTAAAAAGAAGATATTTCTGGCAGGAGACACAGCATTTGAGAAAGTTCTACAACTGAAAAGATTGGTGTCTGTAGAAAACAGAGAGAAGACTGATAAGATTGGATCCAGTAAATAAGGGGGAGAAGGAAGGAAGTTAATATGAGGTATAGAAAAAACACTCATAATCCCTAATCATCAGAGAAATGCAAATAAAAACCACCTTGAGATATCACCTAACCCCAGTAAGATTAGCCCACATCACAAAGTCCCAAAGCTGCAAGTGCTGGCATGGATGTGGAGCTAGGAGAAGACTTCTACACTGTTGGTTAAACTCCAAAGTAAGACAGCCTCTTTGGAAAGAAATAGGGCAAATCCTGAAAGATTTCAAATTAGATCTCCCATATGACACTGCAATCCCACTACTAGGCATCTACCCAAAAGAAAAAAAAAAAATCATTTTATGATAAAAAACATTTTCACTAGATTGTTTATTGTAGCTCACTTTACAATCATCAAGGTGTGGAAACAGTCTAAATGCCCATCAACTCAGGAATGATTTAACAAATTGCGGTATATGCTCACAGTGAGACACTACTCAGCCATAAAAATAGATGGTAACTTCACTTCTTATGTAATATCCTAGATGGAGCTGAAACACATTCTTCTTCGTAAAGTATCACAAGAATGGAAAAGCAAGTATCCCATGTTCTTAATACTAATATGAAGCCAGTAGACCATGTGACACATGCCTACATAGGAGAAAAACTCATTTCAATTCAAAGTGAGGGGGGGGGCTAATGGAGGGGGAGGAGTGCAGTGCTCTCACTGAATGGGCATGGGGTGGGGGTGTTTGGCACGTCTTCTGTGTGGGGGTCATAACCACAGAGGGACTCTACCTAACATAATAAAATACTTTGACCTGATTGTTTGCGCCTTCACATTAACCTGAAATGAATTTACTTTTGGAGGAAAAAAAGAAACTACTTAATATAGTTATTAAAATAAGACATTCTCTCTCTGTCTGCCTCTCTTTCTCTCACTTCTATCTCTTTCTTTATCTCATCTTGTTCTTTGAACTTGTTGTTTTCTCGTCTTAAACTAGATATTCTCCTTCTGTGCATGTCATTTTTATCAGTTTTCCATAATTCACTTCTCTTCATTCTCTACAATGCAGAATAGAGGAGCATTAGTCCATGAGGAAAATGTGTTGGTCACAACAGACTAAATGCTAAAACAAAGCACTCCGAAATTTCAATGTTTAACATAACCAAATCTGTACTCTAGCTTATAAAAATCCAACATATCTGTCTTGAATGAGTAGTCTTGTTAGGGACCCTCTCCTTTGTATTGCCTTATGGATGTGACTTATTCCAAGCTGTGGCTTTTCCCCACCCTCCCCTGGACACTTAGAGTGAGTTGTCTTCCATCAATGTATGGGAAGAGAAAGAGCAGCACATTGGAAGTTTTTTATAGCCCAGACTTGGAAGTGAAACAAACAAGCACAATTTTTTCCCAATTACAAGGGAGGCTACAAGAAAAAAAGAGCAATGGGTATATAATGGGTAAATAACTAACCACTCTCTGCTACATTTTTCTCTTGTGGCCACCGAATACTATGTTGAATTTTCTCTCCTATTAAGAATTCAATCAGTCCCTTTCTAAGATAGAACGTATCAATTTCCATTCAGTCACTGTATCCGGCACAAAGTTCAGGATCTCTGAGAAAGATATTTACCTTACCATCAAGAACATAAGTGCCTCTCATAATTCTTCAACCCATGAAGAATCAAAAAAGTGTCATTGTTTTTAACTCAACTTTAAACAAGCACAGAATGGAAATAAATTTTAAAAAATGGAGTCACTGAATTATAGCAACGGTGAAATCCTGTCAGATTATCAAGGAAGGAAGGAGGGAAGGAAGGAAAGAAGGAGGGAAGAAGGGAAGGAGGGAAGGGAGAGAGGGAGTTTGGGAGGGAGGGAGGGAGGGAGGGGAAAGGATTTAATAATGACAATTTTTCATATCAGACTCTAGGCTAAGAACTGTATATTTTTCTTTAATTTCTCAGAGTAACATAGTTATTTTTCTATTATCATTACCCCCATTTTACCAATAAACTTAAGTTCAGAGAGTTCACACAGATACTAATTTGCTACAGTTTGATTTCAAAATTATCCTAATCAAAAATTAAAAGTCTTAACCACCATAACATACTATCTTTTGAATCTTAATGAAAGTATTTCAAAGGCAATTTCATTTGTCATTTATTATTAAAGATTACACATGAGTGGAAAATTCACTAAAAATTCAGAATACTACTCAAGACAGTAAGCCCTATAACACATAGATTTATATTTTAAGGATTTTGAAAGTATCTACAAGTTAAATGATGACAATCTAATCACAAAATCATTTACCTTTAAACCTAATAATTTATGCAATCTCAATGTATTTGAAGAATAATTTAGTATTATCAATTTTTTTAATAAGTCAGATGTCTTAGACATCAGGGTCATTACTATAAAATTATTATGAAAATATCAGAAGTAGGCGATACCTAATTTTAAAGGGTATTTTCTTTAGAAATTATATGTAATGAATAAATTCATCGTATTTCACTTCAAATTTACCTAATTCAAATAAAGACATTACTTTTGTCCTATAATTTCCCCATAGAAATATGAACAGATTTCTGCCTCAATGTAAATATAAAGGTACATATTGCTATCTGTGGGAATAATTATAGAAGCTTTCTAATCTTAAAATGAGAATTTAACCAGTACAGAGGAACAGTTGGAAGTACTATAAATGTAAATGTACTGTACAGAGGAACATCTAGGAGAACTCTGTCTTCTCTAAAGGTGAAAATAGAGTGCTTAAAATGGCTGCCTTCTATGTATCTTTCAAAAAGAACATTTATGTGGGCAAGATGTTTTTGATAGTAATTGCATTTTTGAATTGAAATAATAAAGGACCTTTAAATTTTTCATTTTCTGAAAGCATTATGCCCAGTATTTTGTAACATTTTTATTCAATAGAAAGTACTTTTTTAATAAGCAAAGACTTCTTCCAGCTGAACTTTCAATGATATCTGAAAAACATTACAGTTCTGCTATCACACATAGTGACATTTATTTTTTAAATAATGCACACAGTTCTAATAATATTTTTTATTAATATACATTTCTTCATAATGCATTTGTAAAATTCACAGCAGCTTTTTCCTGGACTTTAAAAAGGCAAATATAGCAATTAAAAGCCCAGAAGAAATCCCTCGTCAAATTAGAATCAACTGCCAAATTTGGACCTTAGCTAATTAAGTGTGCTGTTAAGAATTTTGCTAAGAAATGAACTCAATTTAAACTTTAATTAATTAAATTGGATATATTCTAAAATCTGATAACTGAAAACCCATTAATTTCAGTTTAGCTGGTTCAATCCAGCCAAGTCTTGCCTTCTGACCTGATATACTAACCTCTCACCTCAAGCAGTTATGTACTTAACATTACAGAGTACAAAGATTATGCACTAAAAAGTGTCAGACACCATGAACTTGGCCTAATAAAATTATATGTAGTGCTGTTATAACTCAAGCATAAATAAAATGAAAAAACAATGTAATCCTTCTGTTTCCAAAGCAGTGTCATTAAATTGACTTAGTGAAAAATGTCTCCACTTTCTCAGAGAATTGTTTCTCTCCTAAGTGTTCACGAAACTAGTCCTATTGCAATTTTACTGTGGTGTATTTCTGAGCAGTGTTTCTCATTTATGTTCCACACTTCCTCCTCGAACACACAATTTCTTGCCTGGCACTTTTCTTCCCATATACATTTTTGTCTTGCCACTGTACAAAAAAAAAAGGATGGGAATTAAAACTTCTATTTTATTCTTTTTTTTTTTTTTCCCAAAAAGGTTTTTTGCTATTATGTAACAAATTTTAAGGTTAAGGGATTTATTACATAATAGGATGACTATAGTTACTAGAAACTTCTTTTATTCTTTTTCTCTAACATCTTGTATTAAAGATTTCTAAGAGTAGATTTTGAGTGTTCTCACCACAAAAAAGAAATGTATAGTAATTATAATTCAAAATATCACATTGTACATAACAAATATATTTTTTCAATTTTAAATTAAGTATTTTTTTAACAAATTTATGAAATAACTAAGAGTACATCTTTCTAATGAGAAATTTTGAGGGAGAGAAAGACAATGCTGGCCTGATTAGTAGGAAATTCAAGCAATTATGTTTAACAACTTTTGAATAAACAAAAAACTTCAGTTGATATGTACTAGGATGTGGTTACTTTATATATCTCAAAATAATCCTTATTGTATTGCTGCAGTAAAAATAAGCCATTGCTTTCCTAGGATAGTCTCTGTTTATACCCATTGTCCTGGTGTACTTATTAAATATTGACAGTATCTTGGCTAGGACATAAAATTATACAATCACTTGATTACAAGATTCTTTTTGTTTCAAATGGATACAAATATTTAGATTTTTAGGGTTAATGAAGGCCAAATATTAAGATTTAGAAGAAAATTGGAGTCATCATAGGATTTCCAGAAATGCAGAAATGAAATGAGAAGCTCTTGAAAAATAAAGGGAGTTGTATTTATTTATAGTTATTAAGATGGTTTTTCCCTGGGCTAAGTATAGGTATAGATAAAATGACTACAAAAAGAACTGACAGGCCTCAATAATCTAACGTGAGCATCTGCAAAACAAACAAACCTAGTTCACTGATGTTTAATTTTAACTTATTTTTCATTTCTCTTTTTGTTTATATCTCACACTGATATAATGTAATAATTCAATAGTAAACTATATATTTTAAATAAATAAACATGTTTGAAACATAATCACAAAATCTATATTGAAGGTTTAGGCAAACAAATTGGCTTTGATAAGACTCATCTAACATATGATGAATGTTTTTTAGGACTGGGAATACTTTGGAGACTAAACAGATATAATCTTCTCATGGTCTGCGATATAAAGACCAAACAACAGTGCCTAAAACATCTAGACTGTGGTGTATTAGAATCATTAATAAAATTATATAAAAATGAGATAAGTCATGTATACAACTTGCTGTACCTTAAATTTTTAGTTAAAAATCAACTAAGAAGTTCCCTATGCAAAAAATTGAAATTTCATTTACAAATTCTAATAAAAGACTAAAAGAAGTAAAGGAAGAAGAGTTAGGACCACTTGGGATAACATTAAATTAAATTCTTAAAAAGTCATTAGGTAAACAACTAAAATTATGCAAAAGACCATTAGTTTGTAATATCACATCAAAGCATGCAAAAATGTGGAAGAGTCGTGCTATTTAAGGCTTTAACATAATAGATTCTTTTAAAAAGCATTATATCTTTCATTTTAAAATATGCCAAAATTCTAGCCATCATATTTAGACCAAAACATATGTGAAATATAATGCATTCTCTACCATAACTTTCAAGATGATTGTTTTTCAATCATTGAAATAAAGGTCAAAACTATAGTGTTTGTATATATTTAATTTCTGGTTCTTTTAATCGAGAGTAATAGCATATTTATAACATTTGGTTCATGGCAATTTTTCAGCATATAAATTTTCTACTTTCACCTTCCTATTCAATGGAATATAAAGCACAACTCTCCAATATGTTTACTGCAGATATGGCTTTTTATTTTAATCTGTCAGACTAAAGGAAAGGTCTTTTAATATCATCAGAAACTAGCACACAGAAAGGAGACTATAAGTGCATATCTCATTTTCTATTGCCAGTTTCATACCAAATACTAAAAGTAAAGCAAATAAAATGATATGAACTGAATTTAAGAAACTATAATTTAGTGCCTACTACCAAAGGATGAGTTTATATAATTGAAAAATTAAGCCTAAATTTAGTTTCATCATCTATTCAGGAATTCTTTTGTGAATGTGGTAAAGCTCAGGTCAAGGGTCTGTATATGAAAACTGAGGTTAATAAGTCAAATTCCTCATAGTATCATGTCTTACTGGTGCAGTATTTCTATGAGTCTTCAACTCTCCATTTTAAAAGCTAAAGAAAAAAGTCTTAATTTTTTTATTTAATGAAAATTGAATAAAAACACTCAAGATTATTTGTTTGTTTGTTTTTTGCAGTTTTTGGCCAGAGCTGGGTTTGAACCCACCACCTACGGCATACGGGGCCTGCGCCCTACTCCTACTGCCGTCTTTTTGTTTGTTTTTTTTGTTTGTTTGTTTATTTGTTTGTGGTTTTTTGTTGTTGTTGTTTGTTTGTTTTTGCAGTTTTTGGCTGGGGCTGGGATTGAACCCACCATACTCAACATTATTTATATCTACTTAAATACTACTTTATCTGTCTTTCCATGGTCTAAACCACCAGTTCTCTACCTGTGGGTTGTGACTCCTTTGGGGGTCAAACAACCCTTTCACAGGGGTTCTCTAAGACCATCAGAAATATCAGATATTTACATTACAATTCATAGCAGTGGCAAAATTACAGTTATGAAGTAGCAATAAAAAAAATTTTATGGTTGGGGGTCTCCACAACATGAGGAACTGTATTAAAGGGTGTTGCATTAGGAAGGTTGAGAACCACTGGTCTAAACAGACTTAGAAAAAAAAATCATCAGGTCTATGACCACCAAAATATAAACCCATATACATGTTTTGAATGATTGCAATGTTATATATGATATTGTGCTCACGATGCCATTATTAAATTAGTTAAAATACAAAGACCATTAGAACAATTAAAGTTATTTGCTGCTATAATAAAAAGGCATTTAAAAAATAAAGATATTTACTGTTTGAGAAAAAAAGAAAAAAGGAGATAAAAAGAGTTTCATTTTACATAAACCCTTGTAAAATGCACTGTAGGTGTCATCCCACCAATTACAATCCCTCCACCTATCCTCCTCCCCCCTCTTTCTCCCTCTCTCTGTTCCCCATATTCCTGGGCTATAATCGAGTTATAGCTTTCATGTGAAAGCTATAAATTAGTTTCATAGTAGAGTTGAGTATGCTAGATACTTTTTCTTCCCTTCTTGAGATACTTTGCTAAGAAGAGTATGTTCCAGCTTCATCCATGTAAATATGAAAGAGGCTTCAATTGCCCAGAGGGTCTTCTTCATAAAATATTATCTGAGGCTGTTTCTTTCTTCAAGAGTTTTCCCTGCACTTTCTTCTAGTATT
The DNA here is from genome assembly GCA_963574355.1 of Loris lydekkerianus. Lineage (NCBI taxonomy): Eukaryota > Metazoa > Chordata > Mammalia > Primates > Lorisidae > Loris > Loris lydekkerianus. Next base: position 26,576 of record CAUYPK010040882.1, read on the forward strand.
TTTATAGTTTCATGTCTTAAGTTTAAATATTTAATCTAGTGAGAGTCTACCTCAGTTAATGGTGAGAGGTCTGGGTCCAGTTTCAGTGTTCCGCAGGTCATGAGCCAGGTCACCCAGCACCATTTGTTAAATAGGGAATCTTTTTCCCACTGAATGTTTTTAATTGGCTTGTGAAAAGTCAAATAACAGTAAGTAGCTGGGTTCATCTTTTGGTTCTCTATTCTGTTCTATACCTTTCTGTTTTTGTGCCAGTACCATGCTGTTTTGATCACTATTGATTTATAGTATAGTTAGATGACTGGTAGCGTGATTCCCTCTGCTCTGTTTTTATTTCTGAGTAATTTCTTGGCTATTCAAGGTTTTTTCTGATTCCATATAAAATGAAGTATTATCTTTTCAAGATTTTTAAAGTATGACATTGGAGCTTTGATGGGGATTGCATTAAAATTATATATTGCTTTGGGTAGCATGGACATTTTAACAATGTTGATTCTTCCCAGCCATGAGCATGGTATTTTTTTTCATTTGTTAAGATTTTCAGCTATTTCTTTTCTTAGATTTTCATAGTTCTCTTTATAGAGATCTCTCTTTCATAGTTCATAGTTCTCTTTATAGAGATCTCTCTTTATAGAGATCACGCCCTTTCTTAGATAAAATTCCAAATATTTCATCTTCTTTGGCACTACTGTGAATAGGATAGAGTCCTTAACTGTTTTTTCAACTTGACTATTGTTGGTATATATAAAGGCTACCAATTTATGGATGTTGATTTTGTAACCTGAGACGCTGCTGTATTCCTCGATCACTTCTAAGAGTTTTGTAGTAGAGTCTCTAGTGTTTTCCAGATATAGAATCCTATCATCTGCAAAGAGCAAAAGTTTGATCTCTTCTGACCCTATATGGATACCCTTGATTGCCTTTTCTTCCCTAATTGTGGTGGCTAAAACTTCCATTACAATGTTAAAGAACAATGGAGACAATGGGCAACCTTGTCTGGTTCCTGATCTGAGTGGAAATGACTTCAATTTAACTCCATTCAATATGATATTGGCTGTGGGTTTGCTGTAGATGGCCTCTATCAGTTTAAGAAATGTCCCTTCTATACCAATTTTCTTAAGTGTTCTGATCATGAAGGGGTGCTGGATATTATCAAAAGCTTTT
>CAUYPK010040883.1:0-24028 GCA_963574355.1 Loris lydekkerianus
ACACTTTGGGAGGCCAAGGTGGGTAGATTGCCTGAGTTCAAGACCAGCCTGAGCCAGAACCAGACCTCATCCCTAAAAATAGCTGGGCATTGTGGCAGGTGCCTGTAGTCCCAGCTACTTGGGAGGCTGAGGCAAGAGAATTGCTTAAGGCCAGGAGTTTGAGGTTGCTGTCAGTTGTGATGTCACAGCACTCTACCAAGGGCAACAAAGTGAGACCATGTCCAAAAAAAAAAAAAAAAACAAAAAAAAAATTCAACACAGATGCTGAGTGAGGCACCCATTGGGATGAAACTTTGCTCACTCAAAGGTAATCATGCAGAATTTTGGACACTGCCAGTGATCTAATATGTGCTGATGCTTCGAAGTCCTTAAATATCACTCTATTGTTTTTGTGAACCATTTCTTCCACAGCAGCAATGTTTTCCTCAGTCACTGCGGTTAATAGATGCCCACTCCTATAATCAGTTTTTAGCGGTTTAGCCTTCTAAATTCTTAAAATCACTGTGAAATTGTTGTACAGGAAGGGTAAGGTCCCTAAAAGCTTCTTTCAAATGCTTAATGCTTTTAGACCAGTTTAACACACTTTTCAAATCATAGGAAATCATCATGCGAAAGGGCTTTCTTCCCAGTTCCACAGTTGACACTGACTGTGTGTCGCATAAACAGAAGCCCTTCTCCCAGCAACATCAGTAAGCCAAGCAAGCTGAAACTTGCATGGTCAATCAGAAAGGATGCCTCTGTATTTCTTGGAAGTGAAATAATCAACCATAACACAGTCTGTCTCAAAACTTTTGTAGTTACCTTCATATAGAATATAATGAACAGCCATGCTTCCACATCCCATCTTTATCAAATTTTAACAGTGTTAAATCTTCTTCTGATACAGTTGAAATCTAATATCTGACTTATCCAATCCCATTCTCTTTCCTATTTCCTTTCCAATAGGTAACTAAGCCCTTAAATTCTATATTTACTATTTCATAGCATGTCTTCATAATTGTACTACATGTGGATCCCTAAACAGTACATGATCTTTGTATGTTTTAAAACCATATATAAATGGTAACACATTATTTGTATCACCCTGCAAATAATTTTTTCACTCAATGTACTTTTTTACTCAAAGTGAGACTTATTCATGCTTGTCATGGAGCTCCTATTCAATCATTCTAACTGCCATTTAGCATTACACTTCATGAATATCATGCCATTATTTATTAGTTCTCCTATTCATTATGTCTAGATTGTTGCTTATTTACGGCTACTATGAAATATCTGCAATAAACATTCAATGCTGTTGAGTTATATTTTTCTTGAACATTCCCCATTTTATCTAAGTTTAAAATTTTCTGGCACAAAGTTATACAATGAATTTTTCAAATGTCACTTTAGACATACTTTTTTTTTTTATTAGAACAACTCAGCAAAATAAAATTCCAGTTTATTGTTGGACAACATTGTTTCACACATACATCAAACAGGCCAAAACAAACAAACAAACAAAAAATAATAATAAACAGCAACTTCATAGACAAAAAAAAAAAAAAAAGGGAAAAAAAAAAGAAACTTTTTATCTTTGGCCTTTTTAACCATCTCATACAAACCAACTACTTATAGTACAGCTAAGTACATACACAAAAAAAGTTACTGGAATGCTTGGAATAATATTGTTTTGTTGTTGTTGTTTTTGCTTTTTTTACAAGGTTTTTTTCTTTCTCTTTTGAGATTATAATGAACATGGTCACACCACAAGTCAAGTCATAGAGTCAGAAGTAGGACAGAGACCGCTCTGAAGGCTGGTTTGGTCATCTGAGATCATTAAAAATGACTGACCCCTAACAATATGTACAAAAATATAAAATGTAAATAAAAAATACAAACAAATTTCCTTTTTAAAGTACTTTTAAGAAAAAAATCAGGGCCTTGGAAGTTTTGGTTCTTTTTTCCTCCCCTGTTGCAAATTCTTGTGGTTTTGGTTGGGTAGTGAAGAGCGCATGTCATCTGCGGGTGGCACTGCCTGCGGTGGGAGGGCGGGCAGGCCTCTCTACTCGAAGGTGACCACACGTTTGGATTCTGAGACGGGAAGTGGAGGGTGAATAGGTCACGGTGGCCTTTTTTTTAAGTTTAACTTTTCCTTTTTTGCTGTCTGGTCATCCTCCTCAGTCTTTTGCTTCTTGGTATCAACATCATCATCCTCATCATCTTCAGCTGCCCTTTTGCCCGTGGTGGCCTCGGCTTCCTCATCTTCATCTCCATCCTCTTCTTCACCATCACTTTCTTCCTCCTCTTCCTCTTCCACCCCACCTTCTTCCTCTTCTTCATCTACTTCATTGTCAGCCTCCTGCTCCCCATTTTCCTCCTTAGCGTTCCCATTAGCAGGGGCATCTCTTCCATTCTCTGCCTTGTCCACAACTTCCTTCTTCTCCTTTAAGTCCTTGGTGGTGATTTCAGAGCTGGTGTCCACCGCTGTGTCTGACATGGTGGGGCACGTCGGTGATCTGATGCGGGGGATGGAAAAGAAAGCGAGAGTTCGGGGACCCTGGTGATAAAGCTGCCGGAGTCCGCAGCGGCGGAGGAGCGCGGCGGAGGTGGTTGCCACGAGGAGGAAGCCGGGCCCAGGAACATTGGAAAGATGGCTTTTCAGAGCCGCCAGTGGGGCTAGACATACTTTTTTATAGTCTTTATCCAATAGCTCTATTATTCAAAGTTTGTAACACTCTAATCACACTATTTGTTTTGTGTGCAAACTTTCCTCAGGTTGACTAGAATGTTTCTGATAAACTATGCATGTATATAAGCTATGAGATATATAAAATTCAACTATGTAAATGATTTGTTTGACGACATGTCGCTAAAAGGAAACAAAAATCCTATACAAGAGATCAAAGCTTTGTCTTCTGAAACTCACAGCCTTCCCTGTATGCTTTCAGACTCAAAACATGTTTAAATTTTACTATACTCTGCCTCAGTGCTTTCTAACTCTTTCAGATTATGGAGTATATTAAAAATGGTAGTACTTACATAGCACACTAGGAAAAACTGAAGAAGCTACTTATTTCGAGAGGTGACCCAGCTGTCTCAAACCCTACCCGTACTTCCAAGTGATGAATGGATCAATACCTCAGTATAATTTTATCTAACCCTTTAGTAGCATAGGAATATGCACATGATTGGTCTACTCTTTGTTTCTCTTTAACCACAAGCTATGACAAAAAATTTCAACACAGGTGTTTTAAGAAAATTATGCCCATAATTTTAGGGCACATAAACTTTATCTTTAGTGATGAGATGACAGACTAAGAAATTTAAATGAAAAAGGAAAATTGGGGGGGGGGTGTCAAAGGAAGAGATAACAGGAGCTTCCCATTACCTTAAACAATAACCATGTATTTACTATTCTGATAAAAAGTATTCTTCATATCTAATTGGAAGATGAACACAGATAGTAAACTGCCTTTCTGGAGTAGCAGAAGAAAAGAAGAGAACAATTTTGCAGTTTAATTTTTACTATTTCCCTGATTTCTTCAAGTTGCCAGGGTCTGTGGTTAAGCTGCCATTTGTCAATTCTATGGAGGTACTGAAGAGAAAAATGTTTATAAAAGATTCATCAAGTTACTTCAGCTACAGACCTTAGATGAGCCAAGCTTGTTTGATCACAAGATCACAGTTAACTGGCCCCCATATCTCTTCTCCTTACAGACAACTGCTTTGTTCTAAAATTCCCAAAAGCCAAATATTCAGAGCCATTACATTATTCTCTCTTCATATATTTGACATTTCAAATATTCAGATATTTTGCCTTAGCTTTTAAAATCTGAGACACACAGGCTGCAGTAGAAGGATACAGTCTTAACATTAATTTTTTAACTTATATGAGCATATGGGAAAAAACAAATACCAGAGAGTTCAATCTAAGACTTTTGCTTTCATGTAGAAGACAGAAAAAGGAAGCAAAAGAGGCGATGCAAACTGTATGCTATATAGGGGAAACCTAAAATAGACAATTATAGATCATGAAGAATTAACAAAGCAAAAACATTAAATAATTAAAATTAGTTTTCCTGTATTACTCAATGAAACCTGACTACCTGAAAGGCTTCCAGTCATTCCCACATAATTAATTGAAAATAAAATGATAACTTTGAAATTGGACATATCTAGGTCTGGATTCCATTTCCATCATCCATTCATAAACTAAAGATATCAGTTACATTGCAAGGTTATTGAAGAATTTAGTTAGCTAACACAGAGATACAAAATAATAGAGTTTAGATACATACATGCAAATAAACATTAGTTTTTCTTTTTCTCCTTTTCTCACAAGTACTAGAAAGTGCAGAGTGGCTTGCCTACAATTAAACGTTCATCAGATATTTGTTGTAATTATGTGTACCTGATTATCCTAGATTTTTACCAAATGAGTAAAGAAATTCTTTGAACCAACTAGTGAGGATAATAAGTAACTGAAAAATGCACTAATAATATGACATCTTATAAATCAATGTTTCATGATAAAGGCAAAATTCATCAGACTCACTTTCTTCCAGCTTTAAAGAAACAGAAGGGTTGTTTCCTGTATCATCCACATTTCCTTCACCACCTCCTCGAGATCTTGAATTCCAGACTTTAATCACTTCAACATCATTGTCACTGCCACTATCACTTGAGCTACTATCTTTCTTTCCCCTTTTCCCCTTTGTTTTCTTCTTTCTAAAAAAAAAAAAAAACTCACATTCAGATTGTCAGCAGAAAATAGTAAAGATACAAATGCCAATTATCAGAGGACAAGCAGCAAGTAAGGATTTTAAATTTGTCAATTCAGAACACAAAAAGTACTCAATTTACTTTGTATAATCATCGGAGCTTAAACTCATGGAGGTTTCATCAGAATCTGAGGCTATAAATTCATCCATACTGTCTTCATCAAAATATCCCTAGAGAAAAAAAAAGTTAATTGTTATTTCAATTTACATTGATTTTTCTTTATTTCATTAAAGAATATGTTAATTGACATGAGATGAGGAAGAACTGAGGAACATTAGAAGAGACAAAACATACATGAAAGCATATGACATCTAAATGCAATGAAAGGTCCTGAATTGGATCAGGATAAAGAAATAGTACATAAGTACAAATACCTGAAATCTAAATAAAGTATGTTATTTAGTTAGTAGCATTGTACCTAAGTTAATTTCTTAGTTTGCGTAATTTTTCTATGGTTACACAAGATGTTAACATTAGGGGAAACTGGGCCAAAGATATAAGATTCATTATGTATCTCTCAATAGTTCTCTCAACTATTTCTTTTTTTTTTCCCCTGAGACAGAGTCTCATTATGTTGCCCTCAGTAGAGTGCAGTGGTGTCACAGCTCACAGCTACCTCAAACTCTTAGGCTTAAGAAATTCTCCTGCCTCAGCCTCCCAAGTAGCTGGGACTACAGGCACCCGCCATAACGCCAGGCTATTTTTTGGGTAGAGTTGTCATTGTCCTTTAACAGGCCAAGGCTAGGCTTGAACCCACCAGTCTTGGTGTATGTGGCTGGCACCCTACTCAGTGAGCTACAGGCGCCAAGCCTCTCTGAACTATTTCTATAACTTTTCTATAAGTATAAAATTATCTCAAAATAAAAAGTTTTTCAAAATGAGCTCAATAAAAGATTAACATTAAACACTCCTTCCACAATCATAATGAACATAAGACATATAAAAATTAAATAGATATGAGGGATTAATGTATAATGAAGCAATAGACATTTTGAATATATGGTAAATCTATATATCAGCCTTACTCCTAATATTATACTGCTTCCAATAAATAAACTTTAAATAATTTTAGGATACAAGATTTACCTTATTTTCTTTGCTAATATAGTCCAGCTGCAAACACCAAGGATGAGTCCATATTCTACTTAACATCTGAAAATCTTGAAAAAGTTTTGCACCTGCCTTTCCTCTTCCTCCTTCACTGCTATTCCCTACACCTGATAAAAAGAAAAAAGTCACAAAAGTTCTCTATTTCAATAATAATGTTTATATATTAGGAATTTTAACCTTATTGATAATGTGGACCTCTAGCAATGTGAGGAGGCACTATCATAAAATATCATTTGAAACACAAAATAAATAGTATTACAAAAATCTCTTCATATAGAAATTATCAAACTACTACAGAACAAATATGTGATACAGAAATATGTGAAATTTGAAAATAATGCATTAAACAAAATACAGCAGAAGGTCTAATAAATACCTGAAGTTTTGAAGTATTCATAAATGTAAATGACTTTGAGATATCAAGAACGTTATATAAAAATATTTCTAATCCTATTGGTAACAAAGTCATAGCTATCACTTATACTACTGTTTGTTGCCTACACTCATAATTGAAAAAAGTGCTGCTGCTTTAGTTAGAGATTAGTGAAAATTAATATATATATTTTTCTTATTCAGATTCACACACTCCCCCATACTATCCATGAACCCTAGATTACAAACTCCTGTTTCAGATAAAACTTTGTTTTATACAGATAATACTTCAGCAACTCTATGCTCATAAAAAGTACTTCTAAAAACATTTTTATATACAAAATGTATGGCAAAAATGATAAAGGGAATTGAAGGCAATGTGGAAGCTATCAAAAGGAAATCTAAAAACTGACCCAAGAAATGAATGAAATACATGAAGAAATTAGAAAGGTTACATCAAACCTTAAAGAACTTTAGGGAATTTCAAAATGTAGTAGAAAGTTTCAATAAGATACAATGGAGAAGAGAGAATCTCACAGCTTGAAGACAAGACTCTAAAGTTAACTCAGTCATTTGAAGAGACAGAAAAGAAGAGAGTAAAAGAAGAACAACCTCTTAGAGCAGCAGTTTTCAACCTGTGGATTGCGACCCATTTGGACGTCACCTAAGACCATCGGAAGGCACATATTTCTAATGATCTTAGGATAACAGTAGCAAAATTACAGTTATGAAGTAGCAACAAAAATAATTTTATGGTTGAGTGTCACCAAGGAACTGTATTAAAGGGTCGTGGCATTAGGAAGGTTACTTCATGAAGCATACAAACATATGAATTACAAGGTACCCCTGAAGGAAAACAGTGACACAAAGGCATGGAAGTCCTACTGGAGTATAGTGTAAGTGAAAATTTTCCAAGTATCATCAAAGAATCAGACACACCCCTTTTAGATGGACATAACCCCGTTTGTCTCAATTCAAACAGAGCATCTCTACACACAGGTAGTTAACCTGAATAAAATCAATACGAAAAAGAGAATTCTGAGGTGGTGCCTGTGGCTCAAAGGAGTAGGGCGCAGGCCCCATATGCTAGAGGTGGAAGGTTCAAACCCAGCTCCAGCCAAAAACTACAAAAAATGAAAGAAAATTCTGCAAGTGTCCAGGAGTAAGCACCAACTGACCTACAGTGGTAAATCCATCCAGGTGACATCAGATTTACCAGCTGAAACTTTATAGGCCAGAAGAAGTTTGGCTCCCAATTTAAATAGACCCAAACTTCCACCTAAGGATTCTTTATTTTGCTAAATTAAGTTTCATATTCAATGGAGAAATCAAATATTTTACTGAAAAGCAATCCTTGATGAAATTTGCCCCTATCACACCAGCTCTGTATGCAATACTCAGACCCATTCTACAAACAGAACATCACAATAGAACATCAATAAAGTAAAGACACTCAAAAACTAAAGGTTAAAGACTAGCTTCTTAAATGACCCAAGTGATGAAACTAGGCAACTGACCTTCACAAAACAAGATGAATACAACTCTACTGTATTTATAAATTCACTCAAGAAATGTAAATGACTTGAATTCCCCACTAACGAGGCACAGACAGGTTGACTGAATAAAAAAAGTATCAATCAGCTATATGTTGACCTCAGGAAATACATCTAAACTCTAAGGACAAAACAAGAAATGGAAATCAGAAGAAAATTGGGGTCACAATCCTATTTGCCATTATGATTGGCTTTAATGCAACAAAACTAAAGAAACACAAAGATAGACACTATATACTGGTCAAGGGTACAATACAACAAAAAGACATCTCAATCCTAAATATTTATGCACACAACTTAAATGCTCCCAGATTTATGAAATGAACTCTCACTAGTCTGAAGAATATGTTATCCCACAACACCATAATAACCAGGAACTTCAATACTCCACTGATAGAACTGGACAGATCTTTCAAGCAGAAACTGAACAAAGAAACAATGGACTTAAACATAACTCTTGAACAAATAGGCTTAACAGACATATATAGAACATCCCACCCAATACTAAGTATATATTCTTCTCATCAGCCCAGGGATCATCTACTACACAAATCAAACCTCAACAAATTTGAAAGAATAGAAATTATGCCTTGTGTCTTTTCAGACCACAATGGAATAAAGGAAAAACTCAAAGAAAAGCCTTTATCCCCACACAAAGTCATGGAAACTAAATCTTATGCTAAATGACAGCTGGGTCAAGGAGGAGATAAAGAAGAAAATTGCTAGATTCCTCAAACAAAACAACAATGTAATCACAGGCTACCAAAACCTGTAGGATACTGCAAAAACAGTCATAAGAGGGAATTTTTTATTTTAAGAGACAGAGTCTCACTTTGTCGCCCTCAGTAGAGTGCTGTAGCATCACAGCTCACAGCAATCACCAGCTCTTGGGCTTAGGCAATTCTCTTGCCTCAGCCTCCTGAGTATCTGGGAATACAGGCACCTGCCACAACGCCTAGCTATTTTTTGTTGTTGCTGCAGTTTAGCCAGGGCCAGGTTTGAACCTGCCACCCTTGGTATATGGAGTCAGTGCCCTACTCCATTGAGCCAGAGGTGCCACCCCATGAGAGGGAAACTTACCACATTACATACCCACATCCAAAAAACAGAGTGTAAATCAACAATCTAATGAATTATCTGAAGAAAATGAGAAAAAAAGCAATCTGATCTCAAATTTAGCACAAAAAAATGAAAAAAAAAAATACCAAAATTACTCAACCTTTTCCAAACTATAGAAAAAGAAGGAATATTACCCAACACATTCTATGAAGCAAACATCACCTTGATCCCCAAACCAGGAAAAGACCCAACAAGAAAATTATAGACCAATATCAATGAATATTGATGCAAAAATATTCAACAAGATCCTGACAAACAGAATCCAGCAACCTATCAAACAACTTATACACCATGACCAAGTGGGTTTTATCCCAGGGTCTCGAGGTTGGTTCAATATATGTAAATCTATAAATATAATTCAGCACAAACAAATTAAAAAACAAAGACCATATGATTCTCTAAATTGATGCAGAAAAAGCTTTTGATAATATCCAGCATCCCTTCATGATCAGAACACTTAAGAAAATTGGTTATAGAAGGGACATTTCTTAAACTGATGGAGGCCATCTACAGCAAACCCAGAGTCAGTATCGTATTGAACGGAGTTAAATTGAAATCATTTCCACCCAGGTCTAGAACCAGACAAGGTTGCCCATTGTCTCCATTGCTCTTTAACATTGTAATGGAAGTTTTAGCCATCGCAATTAGGGAAGAAAAAATGATCAAGGGTATCCATATAGGGTCAGAAGAGATCAAGCTTTCACTCTTCGCAGATGATATGATTGTATATCTGGAAAATACCAGGGATTCTACTACAAAACTCTTAGAAGTGATAAAGGAATACAGCAGTGCCTCAGGTTACAAAATCAACACTCATAAATCTGTAGCCTTCGTATATACCAACAATAGTCAAGCTGAAAAAACAGTCAAGGACTCTATTCCGTTCACAATAGTGCCAAAGAAGATGAAATATTTGGGAGTTTACCTAACAAAGGATGTGAAAGATCTCTACAAAATTGGATGAGAATTAAATGAAAACAAGAACAAAAGAACCCTTCAGAAGATTAACAAAACAAAAAGTTGGTTCTTTGAAAAGATTAATAAAATCAACAAATCCTTAGCCACATTAACTAGAAACAGAAAAAGACTCAAATAACCTCAATCAGAAAAGAAAAAGGGGAAATAACAACAAATACCACAGGGATACAAAAGATTATTTCTGATTATTACAAAAAATTATGCCCAGAAATTTGAAAATGTGGAAGAAATGCAACAATACCTGAAATCATACTACCTCCCTAGACTTAACCAAGAATAAATAGAACTCTTAAAAAGACCAATATCAAGCACGGGAATTGCAATAATTTAAAAAGATTCCAACAAAAAAGGCCTAGACTACAAGGGTTTGACACCAAAATTCTGCCAAATCATCAAAGAGTAGCTTGTACCTACATTACAGAACCTATTCCAAAATATTGAGAAGAAAGGCACCCTCCCCAATGCCTTCTATGAAGCAAGTATCACCCTGATAGAAAAACCAGGAAAGGACCCAACAAAAATAGAAAACTACAAACCAATTTCACTAATGAATATAGTCACAAAAATACACAATAAAATTCTAACAAATAGAATTCAGCTACAGATTTTTTAAAAAAATATAATCATGATAAGGTGGGCTTTATCCCAGGGGTGCAAGTTGGTTCAACATACACAAATCCATAAATGTAATTCACTACATAAACAGAAGCAAAAACAAAGACTATAAGATCCTCTCAATTGATATAGAAAAAGCATTTGACAAAATTCACCATCCTTTTGACAAGAACACTTAAGAAAATAGACACAGATGAGATATTTCTTAAGCTGACAGAAGCCATTTACAATAAACCCACAGCCAATATCATACTCAAAGAAGTAAAATTGAAAGCATTTCCACTTAAACTGGAACCAGACAAGAATGTCCACTATTGTCACCAGTACTCAGCGTAGTGTTGGAAGTGCTAGCAAATGTAATCAGGTAAGAGAAGCATATCAAGGACATTCAAATGGGGAAAGAGGAGGTCAAACTTCTGCTCTTTAATGATGATGTGATCTTATAGAAAAGACATTTCGAGTTGGGCAAGGGATAAGGGAAGGAGGGGCTCTGTTAGCTACCACCTAACATGTACAATGTAGAAGGGGTATATGGAATACCTCCTGGGTGAAGTACTCAACTGCTACCTAACAAATACAATCACTTGTACCCTTATATTAATCTAATATTTAAAATATAGAAAATTAAAGAAATTGATACATAATATTTGAACATGTTTATGTGGTAAATGTGATTTGTTTTTTACATGCATTGAATATGTAATAACCAAGTCAAGGTATTTAGAGTAATCATTACCTCTAGTCCTTATCATTTCTGTGTTGGGAACATTTCAAGAATGCTCTTCTAGCTATCTTGAAAAATACAATAGACTGTTGTTAACTACAGTCACTCTACTCCACTACTGGGTATCAGAACTTCTATCTCACTGCATTTTGTACTTACCTAACCTTTCCTTTATGCCCTCGTCACTTGCCCTGACATGCCACATGCCTTTCCCTATCTATCACTGTATTCTATCTCTCTGTGAGATCAACTCAAAATAATACATTTAAAAAAATCTACACCCAAGCTGTTAATATCTGTGATTATTAAAGACATTGATTCTCTAATATTTGAAAGCACTATAGTTATCACTTTCCTAAGATAAAACAAAAATTTAAAAGGAAAAAGTACTAAATTAAGTGACAAAATTTAGTAGACCTTAGTACTAAGAAACCAATGAAATAAAAATCTGGACATCTCTCTCTTATATTCTACATGGTAACTACTCTCTCATTGGAATAACTATATTTGGTTACTTAATTATGTCTGCAATTTTTAGTATTTGAAACAGAATAGTATAATAAATCTAACAGCTTCTGAGAGATATATACAAATGAAAATGCGTGCCTCAGGCGGCACCTGTGGCTCAAAAGAGTAGGGCGCCGGCCCCATATGCCAGAGGTGGCGGGTTCAAACCCAGTCCCGGCCAAAAACTGCAAAAACAATAAAAGTGTGCCTTATTTGAATCAATTTTCTTCCAAAGTCAGTAAAATAATTCTGCTTTTTAAGATAGCAAAAAAATAAGTTCTAAAAAATGCTAAGAATTAAAAGCTGTTTTTCCCAAGGGAGAATGTTTCTTGAGGACTATCTTCATTCTACTCTCTAAGATGCACTGCTACTATAAAAATAACACCACTTTAGCCATAACGAAGTACCATTTTAATATGTGTGTACATACTTCTATCTTCCTTTATTTTTGATAAATTATTATTATCCACAGTTAGACAATGGGCACTTTCTAAACTATATCCCCTAACTAAATCTGGTACATCAGGTATAGAAACATCCCAGATATGATGAACAAGTAAGAAACTTCACTCCAGACCAGACTAGGTTTTATTGTGTGAAGAGAAACATCCTCAAGCACACAGGGACGGACACACAAACATACACACACACACACACACACACACACACACACACAGTTTATTGATGATAACAAAATACCTATTCATTATATGTTTTAAAAGCACATATACAAAGATAAGAAATAAACTAGAGGCCCTGGAACAAGATGGCAGAATAGAGACATCTCAGCAGCTACTTATGGTGAGACTGGGGAGAGAGAACTCCAGCCACCTCTGGAGTAGTCACCTACTAGTAGCTGAACCGATGAGAGTCCTGTCCAGAAATATCACTCCAGGGGCACATGGAGACAGCAGAAGACTCCAGGAGCCAAGGAGGAGGTCAGGACCAGTGGAAAACGGGCACAAAAGATGAGAACTTAGGTGCAGATAGAAGCCTACCAGTGGAGGGCTAGAGACAGGGAAGGCCTGTCCTGCAGTATTATGTGGACTTGAGGGCTCACTAAGCTGCCTTGGGAAGGCTTAAGCAAGTAAGTGAACCTGAATAGTGCCTGGCAGTCAGGACTCAACCACCAGGAGGGGTGGAACTCCCATCAGTTTGGTTATTAGCAGGGCATTGCCACTGTGGGAGGGACGCCCAGGATGAGCAGCCAGCAGGGTCCCAGCATGTGAATGGTTCTGGTGCACCTCCTGAGCTTGGGCAGCCACCTTTGAGGCGAGTTAGGTGGCTCCCCCCCCCAGGAAAGCCACTTTGTGGCCAAGGGGCATTGTTTGAATGGTCAAGGCTTGTCTCCCTAGAAGTGTGGCAAAAGCATCAGGCTCCAGACACTGCAGAGACTGAATGCTGATGAAGCAACCAAGCCCTGAATGAGGAAGACAAATCGGGTCTCCTTGTAAACTAGATAGTGGCTTCTGACCCCATCTTAATTTTTTTTTTTTTAAACAGACAGAGCCTCAAGCTGTCCTCCTGGGTAGAGTGCCATGGCATCACAGCTCACAGCAACCTACAACTCCTGGGCTCAAGCCAGTGTCCTGCCTCTACCTCCCAAGGAGCTTGGACCACAGGCAACGGCCACAATTTCCGGCTATTTTTGGGTTGCAGTCATCATTGTTGCTTGCCAGGCCCGGGCTGAATTCGAACCTGCCAGCTCAGGTGTATATGGCTGGCACCCTAACCACTTTAGCCACAGGCACCAAGCCCTAGCCCCCATCTTAAACAGCAGAATCGGTGTGTGTGTTCTACATCTCCTAACCCTGGAACGCCATCAGGTGTCTAGGCAATATAGTGCATTATATATATCTTTTTTTCTTTTTATCTTCTTAGAGCACCAACTGGTGTCCAGGCAATACATTGCAATATAGACTTTTAAAATTAAAAAAAAAAAAAAAACCAAAGTTTTTTTTTTTTTGGGGGGGGTTGTTGTTATAATTTATTTTTAGATTTGCACTTTCTTATATCAAGGGCTCCATTTTTTTCAATTTTTTTGTCCACCCCTTCTTTCTTTCTTATTATTCTGTTTATCTCCTTTTTTATTTCCATTTGTAGAGATTTTTCTACGTTCTCATCTTTCCCCAAAAATTTCTCAAACAAAAACTGAGATATCCCTCTGTTTTTTACATTGTATATAATTTTATTTTTAATTTTCTTCATCTATTTTAATTTCTTTTCTTTTTATCTGCTGTTTTGTTCTAGTTCATTCTGTATCCTACTTTGGGGACAGAGCCTCACTCTGCGGCCTGGGCTAAGGTGCCAGGGCATTGTCCTGGATCAAGGAGGCATTGAGAACCTGGTCAAGGGCATCCTTCTAGCTTTGGCCTATTGAAAGACTGTATTGGTAGGTACCTACTACAAAATCCTGCTGATTTTCTTCTATATTTAATGAAGATGGTGTTTTGCTTTTGCTCAGGCTGGTAAGGAGCTCTTGACCACAAGGGACTCACCTAACCCAGCCCGGGGGCCCCAGAGTCCTGGCATTGCTGATGCCCATCAACCCAGGAATGGATTAATAAACTGTGGCATATGAATATCATAGAATACTATTCAGCCATAAAAAAAGATAGAGACTTTACATCTTTTATATTAACCTGGACAGAGTTAAAACACATTCTTCTTAGTAAAGTATGACAAGAATGGAAAAGTATCTAATTGTACTCAATACTAATATGAAGCCAGTAGATTAACTAATACATGCCCACATAAGAAAAAAATTCAATTCAATTCAAGTTAGGGGAAGGAGAATGGGACGTTTGGCACGTTCCCACCTAATGTGTACAATGTAAGGGTATTATTTGGCACACCTCCTGGGTGCATGACACAACCACAACAAGGACTTTATCTAACAAATGCAAACACTGTAATCTAATTGTATCCTCATATTAATCTGAAATTTTATAAGAAGAAATAAACTAAAATATATTTATAACAAAACCACCCAGAAAATAACTTCTGCTAAAATTTTGGTTTTAGACATTTAGACATTTAGATATTTTAGACATTTCTGTGCATTTTTATTATAATATAGGGAATATATACTGCATGTCTTCCCTTCTCTTTTACTTTTTTTGGCCTTTAACTTTTATTGTTTTAATAACTGAGGGAAAAAATCTCATCAATTTAATTTACTTATCTCCTATTATTAATGTGGCTGAATATTTTTTAAAGAACACTCTGGAACTGGGGCAGCTCCTGTGGCTCAAAGGAGTAGGGCATCGGACCCATATGCCAGAGGTGGTGGGTTCAAACCCAGCCCAGGCCAAAAAATGCAAAAAACAAAACAAAACAAACAAACAAAAAAACACTCTGGAACTTCATATATCTCCTTTTAGGGTTTGCCCACATTAATAATTTTTCTAAAATAAAAGTTCTTTATAAATAAAGGGCATTTTTCATATACACTATGTATGGTTTTCATTAATTTGTTCCTTGATTTTAATTCTAGCTTGACAAAATTAGTGTTTTCTATATTAGAAATATTTTGTGTTTTCATACATACCCATTTTATTCAAATTCAAAATCGCAGAAAAATAACTGACATGGCAAAATTACCGGGATAAATGTCTTTATAGAGAAGATGAAAAAAAACAAAATGTAATGGTTACCTGTTAAGTGATCTAAGTAGTACTGATAGAGCTTGCACTGAATAGGTGTCATTCTCACAGCTAACACATATTCATGTTTTGGAGGCAAGAACTTTGTTAATGCTGTATAATCTTTTCTCTGTAATTAATAATAAAGAGAATGAAAATAAATTAAATATATGACAGGAAAGAACTGCTCTAGTTCACCGCCTATAAATAAAAAGATACAGATAAATAATAGGCACTGAGCATAGAAGAATACATTTTCTTAAACATATTTACATTTTGTCTCTAAACCCACAAGGATTCACACAGGATTGTAGTAGATGTATTTCATATGATTATAAAATATGGTGTCCTGTTAAAGATATTGCAACAAACTAGGCAGTTTTTAAATGGAAGTGGTCGGGGCGGCGCCTGTGGCTCAAAGGAGTAGGGCACTGGCCCCATATACCGGAGGTGGTGGGTTCAAACCCCGCTTCGGCCGAAAACTGCAATAAATAAATGAAAAAATAAGGTAGTGGTCATATTACCAATTGCACAACTTAAGTTTTCAAAATAGTCTTCCCTCTCTACAAAAAAAAAAAAAAAAAAGCTGGGGCAATGATGTACTAATTATAATTAGCAAAACAACTTGCTTTAATCATATAGTAAAATCTATTAACTCAAACTCTAATGCAGTCTGAGTTGACCTCTGGGTAAGATGTAGCTAATATGTCAAATGGTAACATAAAATTTCAGAAAGTGTTTGCCCAATTGAGAAAGCAAACCACAACAGGCACTTTTGAAACCATTTTATTATAGGGATAGATTAAAAAAACAAACAAACAAACAAAAAAAAACACCCTGTAATAGCAGCAATACAGAAACCAGAGTACTCAAAAGTACATGTAGCTAACCTGACAAACAGGATGACTTGCCTTATATGATGGCAGTACAGTCATCCCTCAGTGTCCATGGAGAATTGGTTCCAGGGTTCCAGGACCCTCCTGCACATACCAAAATCCATAGATGCTCAAGTTCCTTATATAAATGGAATAGTATTTGCATATAACTCTTATGCACATCCTCCTGTACCCTTTACATCATCTCTAGATTACTTATAATACTTAATACAACGTACATACAACGTTACGTACATACAACGTAAAGTGTTGTTATACTGCATTGTTTAGTGAATAATGACAAGGGGAAAAGTCTGCACATGTTCACTACAGACACAACCATCCATTTTGTTAAGAACTATTTTTGATCCACAGTTGGTGGAAAATATGATGCGGAACCCATGGATACAAAGAGCTGACTATATATCCAGCAAAAATAATAGCCTGTTTCATTTGTCATAACCTTTTGGCTATCATTAGTATCTAGTGCAGGCTTAAACTGCGGTCCGTGGGCCACATGAGGTGGTGTGATTGCATTTGTTCCCTGTTTTGTTTTTTTACTTCAAAATAAGATATGTGCAGTGTGCATAGGAATTTGTTCATAGTTTTTTGGGGTTTTTTTAAACTATAGTCCGGTTCCTACAACGGTCTGAGGGACAGTGAACTGGCCCCCTGTTTAAAAAGTTTGAGGATGCCTGATCTAGTGTCTGAAGAGAAAGTACACATCTTAAGATCTATTAACTGCTAGCTCAGTCTCTAAATACTTATCTATTCATTAACATAGATCCACTGAAGATCTATATGTGAACAACACTATTAGCCTATTCAGGATTACTTTAAAAATGGCTCCTCTCTTTAATTCATACTTCCCTTTCCTACAATCATTTCAGAAAAGTAAGATTTATAATATGATACTACAGAATTAGGGTAAACTTAGGAATTTCTTTTTCTTTTCTTTTCTTTTCTTTTTTTTTTTTTTTTTGAGACAGAGTCTCACTCCATGGTGTTACAGTTCAGAGAAATCTCCAACTCCTGGGCTTCGGTGATTCTCTGGCCTCAGCCTCCAGAGTAACTGGGACTACAGGCGCCTGCCACAACACCCGGCTATTTTATTGTTGCAGTTTGGCCAGAGCTGGGTTCAAACCCACCACCCTCAGTATATGGGGCCAGTGCCCTACTCACTGAGCCATGGGCACCGCCCAACATAGGAATTTCTTAATCGTAATAGCTGTGTTTCTCTTAAGGAATTCCCTATCTTAAAGAGGAAGAATCTAAACATTAACATAATAAGATATAAAGCTTTATACTTGGGAAATAAATTAATTGAAAAGTTGAATTCTGCATAAATTTTTAACTGTAAAACTATACATCGAAAAAGGGGAAAGAAAACAAAATAATTCAAGTTTAAGTTCAGAAGATATTTTTGGATTCCAATATAAAAAAAAACAATATTTTATTACTATGGAACATATGTTTACCTGAACACATCCAGCTAACATCTCATAGAGAATATGAGCACGTTTTTTCATCACTCTGACATCTACCATGGTGGAATCCGCACACTGACCATTTTGAATTGGATTTATAAATCTATTCCTGAACTCTTTAATAGATCCAAGCAAATTTTCCTTGATAAAGTTAACCATACAATGATCTAAGAGAGAAGACATTAATTCATTAAAAACATTAACAATGATTAAAAGAACCCAGAAAAATCCCCTGATGAAATGCTCATGTCAGAAACACATGCCATAAAAGCATTAGAATTAAACCACAAAGAAAGAATATCAAGTTAAGTACAGACTAAACATCTAGAACTAGATTACCTAAATCAGATGAAGAATTGAAATAAAAATTATCACTAAATACTAGGCAGAAATAAAAAACTTAAGGATATTTTATTATAACTCACCATTCTTTATAAAAGATATGAAGTATTAACATAAAAAAGTGGTCTATTACTCTAACCATGTTATTGTCAGTGAGAGTATCTTGCGAAGAAAACAGATATTGAATCAAAGTAAAAAGTAGGTAAAAGATAAAAGTAGGTAATAAGCTATTATACCAAAATGTATATTAACTGGTTTATTTCCAGAAGTCATTACTAAAGCTATGAATTGTCTTATACTATGTAAGACCACAATGTGAAACAGAATTTCTCTGTAAACAGAACAAAAGAAGAAAACTAGAACAGATAAAAACACACATGATAGACTAGGTGGAACATCTGATGCCGGTAAATCTAACACTCTGCAAAGCTGAAGGAGAAAAAGTGCTTGAGGCCAGGAGTTCAAAACCAGCCTGAACAACATAGAAAGACCATTGCTTCTACAAAAAAAAAAATAAAAATAAAATAAAAATAAATAGTCATGCTTGGTGGAAAGCACCTATAATTCCAGCTACCAGGAAAAATGAAGCAGGTATATGGCTTGAGCCCAGGAGTTTGAGGTTGCTGTGAGCTATAATGATGCCACTTCACTCTAGCCCGGACAACAGAGTAACACCGTCTCAAATAAACATGAAATACAGGCTAAAGTGAAATAATAACCAACATTACAAATAATAAAATAGAAACAGTTAAGTTACAATAAATACACTAAAGGACAGAAACAAATATAAAAATAATAAAAAGACTTTCCAATGGAATGAAGAAAAAGTGGGATCCTATAAAGGGAAAATTTCAGTCTGTAAGTTACTAAATAATCTCATGTTCCCTTCTTTAGTGTCACCACTAAACATACATATGAAAATGAGAGAAATTTACAAGTCACTTCTCTGGGTTCACTTCAACTGTTCTCTGCCTCAACAAATTATCCTATCATAGATTCAGCATACCTCTCCTTTTCCCATTTCTATCTTCCTGAAATGTTCACATTTAGCATTCTTTTTGATTTCTTAACAGTACCCCCACCAAACTGGACATATATCTTTACACTATCTCCTGAATAGTCACATATGCATATGTACATTTTTTAAAAAATCATTAACACATTTGATACTTTTGAAGTATTTCAAATTTCATATTTATATTTAAACACTCAAAATGGCAACCTCTTGACTGTGGTTTACCACTCATATTTACAAAACATCTCACTTGAAAAGTACAGTCATCTTTCACAATAGACTAAGATGGACCAAGGTAGAGCACAGTCAGGGACTATACTAAACATCAGAAAGGCATATGGCAAAAATATATCTGAGACAATACCAATATTCTACAGCAAAATCACAGATATTAACTCACACTCAATTAGGTTATTCTGAAGTGGTGTTCCTGTTAAAATAATCCTCCTCCTTGATCGTATAGAATTCATAGCTTTTGAAACAGCAGATGCTTCATTTTTTAAAATGTGGCCTTCATCGCAAACAACAAAGTCAGGGCCTATAAGAATAGAGAAAAATAACACTGAATTAAATTGTAACAAAATATAATAAAACTAAAAATGTAATCCACTTAAGTAAATGATATTAATCCCTTTAAAATGTTGGTCTTGTAAGAAGATAAACAATGTCATTGTAAGAATAATCATATTTATCTGTTGCTATATTTGGATAATATGGCACTAATTAGTATTAATTATATCACAACATTAGAGCATTAAAGTACTAATATACTATGAATGGTACTTTAGTCCTCTAGAGTGACTATACAAAAACAGGCAAGAGGGCAGCACCTGTGGCTCAAAGGAGTGGGGCGTCAGCCCCATATGCCGGAGGTGGCGGGTTCAAACCCAGCCCCGGTCTTAAACTGCAAAAAAAAAAAAAGCAAAAACAGGCAAGAAGAAAAATAACCATAAGAAGGAGAAAGACCCCATCCAACAAATTTGGAATTTTAAGAAGTCTTTTAAATATAATACAGGATATAAAGACATTTCAGCATTAGCATATCAAGTTAAACCTACTGGCAACAACTAAGCAAATTATGCATACACAAAAGGACAGGTTTTATTTAAAAAGAATACATAAATCATAATAGACCCTGTAATATTTCCCACTTATTACAAATAACTAATATTTATTATTAGGGAAAATGTAACTGATAAAGGAAACCTACAGTGGTTATTACGTGGGTATGGGGGTAGGAAGAACACCTTTCTAGCTATAAAAGATCTCACAGCTAAGAGTAACTCATTCAAAAGAAATACTATAGGCTTAATTTTTTTAATAACATACATATTATATGCTAAAGTAGCCTACATATACTATTTATCTGCTGGTTAACATACACATACCTATTACTTAAATGTTGATTTCAACAAGAGCAGATATTAAATTACCCCCATCTGTTAAGCATTAGAGAAAATTCATCTCCATGCCCTCAAAAGTAACTGCTTCTATGATATGACAGATCAAATAATACCACTGTTTTTCAGCATTCACCTGGGGCTACACCAAATAGTAAAAAAAGAATTTCAAATTACTAATAGTTTGTAGAGGAATGGACACCATGCTTACAAGGACATTTACTGATTCTTATCACATTAAAAGGAAACACTGAGAAACTCAGTGTTCCGGAATAAGATCGGTCACTCGTTAGTAAGCATGTGTTAAACATTGATGTGTGGTACTTCTTCATGGGAGTTGTGCGGAAGAACATGTAAGGAAAGAACACATGAGGAAAAGAGCATGTGGCAATCCTTATGCATGCAGCCCTCACATGTAATGACCTTAACTCTCCACACCTGTTGTGTATGTCATTACCCTACCTCTCCACACCTGTTGTGTATAACCTTAATAAACAGCTATTGCAGAGGGGGCTTAAGGCTACCCTGCCCTTGAGGTTAGCCCGCCTCCTACAAGCTTGTACTTCTAATCCATGTCACACCTGGATCCTTCGTGCAACAACTGAGACCAGGGCCTTAGGAGTCATGCCAATAGTTTCTGAACAAAAATCTGTATCTAGTTTGTATTAAAAGATTATACATTATTTCTTTTGTATCCGGAAACATTTTCTTTTTTTCTAGATTTATAGCACTATTTATTTATAGGTTATCATAGGTAATTTGACTTGCATCACTTTTAAGGAGTTAATTTGGTCAGGCACAATGGCTCATGCCTGTAATCCTAACACTTGGTAGGCTGAGGTGAATGGACTGCCTGAGCTCACAGGACTGAGACCAGCCTGAGCCAGAGCAAGACCTCCCCGTCTCCAAAAAAACAGCTGGGTGTTGTGGCTGGCACCTATAGTCCCAGCTACTTGGGAGGCTGAGGCAAGAGAATCACGTAAGCCCAACAGATTGAGTTTGCTGTGAGCTGTGACACCACAGCGCCTACTGAAGGTGACAAAGTGAGACTCTGTCTCAAAACAAAAAAGGAGTTCATTCATATCCCATATATAACAATTTTAGTACTGGCTGACATAGCATGAAAATCTGCCAAAGCATTTACTTGGTGCAGAATAAATTTTCGATCTGCTTGATACTGGGATTAGCAGATTTATAAACCAATTTCTTCACTAAAATTCTGAGAATTCTTACCCAGTTCAAAGGTATGATATGATCTTAAAGTTATCAGACAACTATACTTGTACTTGTCAGGGTCCTTTCCATGAAACTTCTCAAAGACAAAGCATTTTAGTTGATTACAATAGTTTTTAATTAGAGTAAGATAATTCACTGTCTAAAATGATAAGAATTAAAATGAGCATGTTAAAGATTGCATATGAGTACAATGCAATTCAATTTACAAAGAAATTTCATTATTTCTGCAACAGAAAGTATTTCAAGATAATAACTAGAATATCTGATAATATTATACCAGGACTATTAGATTTATAGGAATCTTATATAATTTCTAAAATACATATTAATAAAAAACCCATATGGGCTCAGCGTCTGTAGCTCAATGGCTAGGGCACCAGACATATACACCAGAGCTGGCAGGTACAAATCCAGCCTGGGCCTGCCAAACAACAATGACAACTACAACCAAAAAACAGCTGGGCGTGGGCTGTGCTTGTAGCTAAAAGAAGTTGGGTGCCGGCCCGATATGCCGGAGGTGGGGGGTTCAAACCCACCCTGGCCAAAAACTGCAAAAAAAAAAAAAAAAAAACCTAGGCATTGTGGCAGGTACCTATAGTCCCATCTACTTGAGAGGCTGAGGCAAGAGAATCTCTTAAGCCCAAGAATTTGCGGTTGCTGTGATCTGTGATGCCAGAGCACTACAGTGAGGGCGACAGCTTTAGACTCTATCTCCAAAAACAAAAAAATATAAAAAATAACATACCCATATGACTTAAAATAGGTTCAACGTCACTTATTACTTGACAAGCTTCCCAAATAATTTAACATACCTAACAAAGATAATTAGTTTAATATCTTCCTATATATATGTGAAGAATATATTATTTTAAGATATTCCAAAATCTTAGAAGTGATCAAGGAATACAGCAGTGTCTCAGGTCAAAAAATTAACATTCATAAATTGGTAGCCTTTATATATACCAACAATAGTCAAGCTTAAAAAAACAGTTAAGGACTCTAGTCCATTCATAGTAGTGCCAAAAAAGATGAAATATTTGGGAGTTTATCTAACAAAGAACGCGAAAGATCTCTATAAAGAGAACTATGAAACTCTAAAAAAAGAAATAGCTGAAAATGTTAACAAATGAAAAAACATACCATGCTCATGGCTCGGAAGGATCAACATTGTTAAAATGTCCATACTACCCAAAGCAATATACAACTTTAAAGCAATCCATATTAAAGCTCCACTGTCATACTTTAAAAATCTTAAAAAAATAATACTTCGTTTTATATGGAATCAGAAAAAAACCTCGAATAGCCAAGGCATTACTCAGAAATAAAAACAAAGCAGGAAGAATCACGGTGCCAGACCTCAGAGTATACTATAAATTGACAGTGATGAAAACAGCATGGTACTGGCACAAAAACAGAAAAGTAGATGTCTGGAACAGAATAGAGAACTGAGAGATCAATCCAGCTACTTACCGTTATTTGATCTTTGACAAGCCAATTAAAAACATTCAGTGGGGAAAAGATTCCCGAGTTAACAAATGGTGCTGGGTGAACTGGCTGGCAACCTGCAGAAGAGTGAAACTGGACCCACACCTTTCACCATTAACTAAGATAGGCTCTGACTGGATTAAAGATTTAAACTTAAGAAATGAAACTATAAAAATACTAGAAGAGAGTGCAGGGGAAAACCCTTAAAGAAATAGGTTTGGGCGAGTATTTTACGAGGAACCCCCGGGTAATTGAAGCAGCTTTAAAAATACACTACTGGGACCTGATCAAACTAAAAAGCTTCTGCACAGCCAAGAACAGAGTAAGTAAAGCAAGAAAACAGCACTCAGGATGGGAGAAGATATTTGCAGGTTATGTTTCTGAAAAAGGGATAATAACCAGAATCCACAGAGAACTCAAACTTATAAGCAAGAAAAGAACAAGTGATCCCATCGCAGGCTGGGCAAGGGACTTGAAGAGAAACTTCTCTGAAGAAGACAGGAGCACGGCCTACAGACATATGAAAAAATGCTCATCATCTTTAATCATCAGAGAAATGCAAATCAAAACTACTTTGAGATATCATCTAACTCTAGTAAGATTAGCTCATATCACAAAATCCCAAGACCAGAGATGTTGACGTGGATGTGGAGAAAAGGGAACACTTCTACACTGCTGGTGGGAATGCAAATTAATACATTCCTTTTGGAAAGATGTTTGGAGAACACTTACAGATCTAAAAATAGATCTGCCATTCAATCCTATAATTCCTCTACTAGGCATATACCCAGAAGACAAAAAA
>CAUYPK010040884.1:0-30100 GCA_963574355.1 Loris lydekkerianus
TCACAAAATCCCAAGACCAGAGATGTTGGCGTGGATGTGGAGAAAAGGGAACACTTTTACACTGCTGGTGGGAATGTAAATTAATACATTCCTTTTGGAAAGATATATGGAGAACACTTAAAGATCTAAAAATAGACCTACAATTCAATCCTGTAATTCCTCTACTGGGCATATACCCAGAAGGCCAAAAATCATATCACAACAAAGATATGTGTACCAGAATATTTATTGCAGCCCTATTTACAATTGCTAAGTCATGGAAAAAACCCAAGTGCCCATCAATCCACTAATGGACTAATAAATTATGGTACATGTATACCATGGAATATTACACAGCCTTAAAGAAAGATGGAGACTTTACCTCTTTTGTGTTTACATGGATGGAGCTGGAACATATTCTTCTTAGTAAAGTATCCCAAGAATGGAAGAAAAGGTATCCAATGTACTCACCCCTACTATGAAACTAATTTAGGGTTTCCACATGAATGCTGTAACCCATCTGCAACCTAGGAATGGGGGGAAGGGGGAAAGGGAGGGAAGGGAGGGGGTGGAAGGAGGGGGATTGGTGAGAATACACTTGTGGTGCATCTTACAATGGTATATGTGAAAGTTAGTAAATGTGGAATTTAAATATCTGAACACAATGACTGTGAAACTGCCAGGAAGTCTATGTTAACCAGTGTGATATAAACATGTCAACCGGTCTGTGAAACTAATGTATGATGCCCCATGATCATACCATTCTACATAGCTATGATTTAATAAAAAAAAATATAAAAAAAATAAAAAAAAAGAAATGTGCCTTCTATACCAATTTTTCTTAAGTGTTTGGATCATAAGGGGATGTTGGATATTATCAAAAGCTTTTTCTGCATCGATTGAGAGAATTATATGGTCTTTGTTTTTTAATTTGCTTATGTGCTGAATTACACTTATAGTTTTATAGATATTGAACCAGGCTTGAGACCCTGAGATAAAACCAACTTGGTCATGATGTATAATTCGTTTGATGTGTTTCTGGATTCTGTTCGTTAGTATCTTGGTAATATTTTTGCATCTATATTCATTAGTGATATTGGTCTATAATTTTCTTTTCTTGTTGGGTCTTTTCCTGGTTTGGGTATCAGGGTGATGTTTGGTTTATAGAACGTTTTGGGTAGTCTTCCTTCTTTTTCTACATTTTGGAACAGGTTGAGTAATATAGGTACTAATTCCTCTTTAAAAGTTTGGTAGAATTCTGACGTGAAACCATCTGGTCCGGGGGTTGTTTTTAGGGAGGTTTTGTGTGGTTGATGCTTTTTCAGAACTTGATATGGGCCTGCTCATCATTTCCACTTGATTTTGGCTAAGGCTTGGAAGGTGACGTGTTTCCATGTATTTGTCAATTTCCTTAAGATTGTTATATTTCTGAGAATAAAGTTTCTTATAATATTCATTAATGATTTTTTGAATTTCTGAGGAGTCTGTTGTTACTTCATCATTGTCGTTTTTGATTGATGTGATTAGAGATTTTACTCTTTTTTTCTGATTAGGTTGGCCAAAGGTTTATTTACTTTATTGTCCTTTTCAAAAAACCAACGTTTTGATTTATTGATATTTTGTATAATTCTTTTGTTTTCAATTTTATTTAACTCTCCTCTAAATTTGGTTATTTTTTTTCTTCTACTGAGTTTGGGATTGGAATATTCTTCTTATTCCAGTTACTTGATATGTCCCATATTGTTGTTAACTTCCTTTCTTTATTTTCGCTTGAGGAAGGCTTGCAGTGCTATAAAATTCCCTCTTAGGATTGCCTTTGCGGTATCCCAGAGGTTCTGATAATTCTTGTCTTTATTGTCATTTTGTTCCAAAAATTTGGCAATGTCCTTCTTACTCTCATCCCTGACCCAGCTATCATTCAGCATAAGGTTATTTAACTTCCATGCTTTTGTATGAGTAGGCTGATTTCTGTTGTTACTGAGTTCAGCTTTTATTCCATGGTGGTCCGAGAAGATGCAAGGAATAATTTCTATTTCTTTAAATTTACTGAGGTTAGACTTGTGACCGAAGTTGTGATTGATTTTTGGGTAAGGTCTCTGGGATGATGAGAAGTATGTGTATTCAGTTTGTTGGAATTAAATGTTCTGTAGATGTCTGCTAAATCCAAATGTTGGATGGTTAGTTTTAAATCTAAAATTTCTTCGCTCAGCTTCTTTTTGTAGGATAGATCCAACATTGCCAAAGGAGTGTTAAAATCTCCAGCTATTATGGAGTTGGAGGAAATCAAGTTGTTCATGTCTGTTAGAGTTTTTGTCATAAATTTAGTTGCATTTTTTTTGGGTGCATAGATATTAATAATTGAAATCTCGTCATATTGAATGTTACCCTTAACAAATATGAAGTGACAATTCTTATCCTTTTTTACTTTTGTTGGTTTAAAGTCTATTGTATCTGCAAATAGAATTGCAAAACATGCTTTTTTCTGATTGCTGTTTAACTGAAATATGGACAACCTTCCTTTCACCCTAAGGCTATATTGATCTTTTAAGGTTAGATGTGACTCTTGTATGCAGCACATATCTGGCCTGAGTTTTTGTATACAGTCAGCCAACCTGTGCCTCTTTAGAGAACAGTTTAATCCATTCACATTAATGGAAACTTTTGATAAGTCTGGTAAAAGATTGGGTATTGAGTTTTTTGAAATTCCAGTGGACATTTTTAGTCCTTTCGCCACTGTGGAATTTGGAGTTTGATCAAAAGTTTCTGTGTGAGTTTACTTTTGTGGTAGAGGATTGGGCCAGACAATATAGATTATAGGTCTGAGAATATCCTGAGGAACTTGCTTTGTTATAGCACATTTCTTTAACATGTGAATGTCATTAAAGTATTTAATTTCTCCATTATTAATGAATCTCTGTTTAGCTTGATACAGGATCTGGAGTTGAAAGTTACTTTGTTTTGGGAGACTAAAAGTTGATGACCACCCTCTTCTGGCTTGAAATGTTTCAGCAGAGTTATCTACAGTCATTCTAATATTCCTCCCATTGTAGGTAATGATTTTCTTACGTATGGCTGCTTTCAGAATTTTCTCCTTCATATTAACTTTAGTGAAGTTAATTATGATGTGCCTGGGGCATGTCTTTTTCAGGTTGAGGCGTTTTGTGGTTCTGAAACTCTCTGCTATCTGAATTTCAGAGTCTCTTGGCATGTCTGGAAAATTCTCTTTCATAATTTCATGGAGAAGGGCCTCTGTGCCTTGTGAAGCCACTTCATCACTTTCAGGGATTCCGATGAGGCAGAAATTAGCCTTCTTTGAATTATCCCAGAGCTTTCTGAGAGAATCATCCATTTTTGCCCTCCATTTCTCTTCCTCTTTGAGAGTTTGGGAGCATTCAAAAGCTTTGTATTCAATGTCAGAAATCCTTTGTTCTGTTTTTTTTTTTTTTTTTTTCCATTCTCTTACTGAGGGATTCTACTGTATTTTTCAGAAATTTGAGGACTGCAAATTCTTGCTTAATTGTGTCAAAATCTTTGGTGGTTTTGTCATTAAAATCATAGAATTCTTAAGAAATCTTTTGAGTTTCTCCTCGACTTTCAAATTCCAACTTTTGAATTCCTCTACAAATTTCTAATTCCAAATTTTTCTTCATTCTATTAATCTTGTTTTCAATCCAAATTCTAAATTCAATTTATGACATCTCAGCCATCTGTTTTTGAATGGGATCTTCATTTACATGTGCCATAACTTTCCTTGGAGGGTTGATCTACCCCTGTCATTCATGTTACCACAGTTTTTCCACTGATTCTGCCCCATGATTATTTTGTATCATTTGACTTTTCCCCTGGAGTTTTGCCGAGGACCTGTACAGTGCTACGGCCTGAAAAACTGGGGACCTGTTTTGTGTGGTGCGGCTAAGTGGCTCTGTCTTGTTTTCAGCAGGTCTTTGTCCCAACCTAGTGAAATAGTTACTCTGGGTTGAAGTCTCAGCTGTGGAGAAATATAAGCAATTAAGTAACCCCACCCCCCATAGGCAACAATTGGAAAAAAAAAAAAAAACCTTCCTACAACCACACACCCAGGGCACCACTTGGATAAACCTAGGGCGATTGGATCATTTTAAAACATCCAAATCGATTGTCTCAGTCAGAACCTGTCCCAGCTCTAAGTGTTTAAAATATCTCTAGCAACTAGATGGCAGGGGTCTGCTAACAATTCAAATATGACTTGCTCTGGTTCTCTGTGAGGTCAGGAGGACCCACCCATCAAATAGTGCAACACTCCAAGTCTGGGAAGGTTGATGCCTCCTTCCCCACCTTGCAACTCTGTCACATCCAGTCACTGATAACCCCACAAGACTGTGACCCAGTTGCCTCCAATGAGCAGATACTCCAAGGGTTTGCACCTGGTGGACCTGCCTCAAGACCCCGCTGAAGTAGGTGGCAAAACTTGCCCGTGCCTGGCTGGGGAGGCGACCACAGCAACTTCACCATTTCTGTTTCTTGTTCGATGATGACTCCACCTGGGACTCATCAGCACTGGTCCACAAAGTCTGAGAAGACATGTCAGAGTAAGGCTCAGCCATGGCCATGGGCTCGGATTTGACAGCCCTGGGGCAGGAATTGTGAGAAGACATCCTGGCATATTGCTCAGCCACGGCCTCCGCCTCCGACTCAACAGCCCATGGGCATGAATTGTGAGAAGACATTTCAGATTAAGGCTCAGCTATGGCCTTAGCCTCCGACTCATCTGTACTGGGGCACCACGTCTCCCAAGCGAAGTCAGAGTTAGTCTCTGCCATGGTGGAGAAACCTGCCAGGGTCTGCAGAAACAGAAGATGGAAGCATGCGGATGTTGACAACTGGTTGGTAGCCACTGCGTTGAACCATGTCACCTGCCAACTTGCTGTCTGGATGAAACACCTCTTGGGGAGAGCGTCAGCTACAGAATAAGGCCTTCAACCTCATTGGAGCCTTCTACTGGGGTGTGAATTCCATTCACCAATCACAGTTGGCATCTGCAGACCTATTCGCTTTCTCTCGCCTGATAAGTGGCAAGGTAGAATGATGCCCCAACAGAGCAATGGATTATAAGGAATTACTCACAGATCTGGCCAGTAGAGTGCTCCTGAATGTTAAGGGACTGGCTGTCCAGCTCCTGCCTCTAGTCTCGGTGAAAACCCTCGCTGAATCTGGAGGAGGGCAAATAGCAAAATCAGTGTCTCACTATAGAGAACACAAACTGAAATCAGTATACTTCAACAAATATATCTGAGAACATTCAATTATGACCAAGTTCACAATTGTATCTATACTATTTGTATGCTAAAAATTGCCCTAAGGGTTAGGTTTGTTAAACACATATTGAAGTTGTTTATACAAATAAAATTGAACACTGCCCCTGGGAGTGTTGGGAAATGCTTTACACCTTCTCATAGAAAATAACTTCTCCTCGGGCTGCGGCTCGGGCCTTGCACCTGTCAATCCTGGCTGAGCTTGCCTGTGGCCACAGAGTGTGGCAGGCCCATGGCCCTGACCCAGCTGCAGCCTAGCCTCTGTGCCGCCTACACCAGTGTCAGCTCCATGACCGGCTTCTCCATCTTCCTCATCTGGACGGTGGTCTACAGACATACCGGGACCGCAGCCATGGGAATGCTCTCTTGTGTGCTGACACTGTGGGCCCTGGTGACACACGTGATGTACATGCAAAATTACTGGAGGACCTGGCTCAAGGGGATACGGGGTTTCTTCTTCCTGGTGGTCCACTTCTCAGCAGTCCTCGTGGCTGACTTCTGCACTTTCCTCACACTGACCATCACTCATCACCAGAGCCTCACAGACCCTACAACTACTACCTCTCAAGCATCTGGAGCTTCATTTCCTTCAAGTGGGCTTTCCTGCTCAGCCTCTACACTACCAGGCTGACTTGTCGAAAATTAGCATCCTCAGTGTTTTCTGACCCAGGGAGTGAAGGCTCTGCACCCTGGGGGTCGACAGGACCTGGACTCAGTTTCTGAGACTTTGGGAGGGCCTCATCCCACTGCCTGAAGAACCCAAACTGTGACAGAAAGTACACAGCATGAAGAATGTGGCCTTCCAGGAAGCTATGCAGCCTGTCCTTTTGGGAAAGACTGGGAGTGTTAGGAAATGCTGGCCTTCATCAGAGGCCAGGCTGGAGGGCAGCTTTACACCTTCTCAAAGCATCTGTATTCCTAGCACTAAGAGAGGAATAATTGTGGGTCAAGTGATAGAGCCCAGAGAGCTTGACCTATGCCTGGGGCAGGGAATTCCTAACTGTTGGCCCAGGTACTCTCCCTGAGATGGGTGGGAACTTGGGGAGGTCAGTGAGCAAGGAGTTTTGAAGAGACCTCTCAAATTCTCACCCCCATACCCTACCCTTTCGTCCCCGTAATCAGGGCCAGGTAGCTTAACTCATTGGTTCCAGAGATGGCTACATTGGGTGCTTTACCCAAGACCTGAGGGGCTGAGTAGAGAGTTTGGTGTCCCTTCTATCATCACATCCTCAGCTGGTTTCCATGAGTATGCTAATAACCAGAAGCCATCAGCCACTCGCTGTTACCCCCAAAGTACACAGAACTATCCTCACACCCTAGCACAGGACTTCCCTAACAAGGCCAGACTAAGGGTCAAAGGGAATGCGCTCTTGTCCCAGGGAAGGGCTTTTGGGAAGGGAGCAACATCGTATAGGCTAGAAGCCCACTGAACTGTACTGCTTGCCCCCAGCCCTGAATTTCTACTCTGCGTCTTCAGAGTGTCATTGCACCCAGACCCCTGGCCATGAGGTACCTTGTTTCCCACTCCAGCACCTGTTCACTACCATTCTACTATAACGTCTATCTTTTTAAATCTCCCTTATGAAGTACACAAATCTGCTTTTATGCCCATAGATCAGCCCAAGGGTTCACCTAAGTCAGGAGTGAGGGGCATGTTGTTACCTAGATATTTTTTTATGTTAAGTTGCCTTTTTGTGCAGTCTACCTTTCTCCTGCCAGTGTATCCTACCCCTTACCTCTCATAACTTTATCTGTGTCACAATCACTTTATCAGATATACAGCAGCCATTATATCAGAAAAAAAAGAAAAGAACTTCTCCAAGAAACTTTTATTGGTGTGAACATAAATAACATATGCAGTGGTCAAATGAAAAAGATCTAGGATAATACATACAAAAGTAGTTCTCCAATATGTGTATGTAGGAATCAATTACATAAATTCAGCCAGGAAAACACTTAAGAACTTCACTGCAAAGAATAATTGTGGTAATGGGGGACATGGAAAGTTACCATCCCCAAAGCCCAGACTTCCAAAAGTCCTACCTGTCAGACCTTTATGGAAGAGATAGACATCTGTTTAAACCTTACATCTTCGATAATAATTAAAAGAATTCAGAGTACGTTGAAAACATTAGTTTTTATTGAAAATATACAGGGTCATGAGAAATCTAGTGAGGGTAGCATATAAATCAGAATTGTAAAAGTTCCATTTGAATATGATGGTACACAAATCCTCCTGGAATCATTGTCAATGATATCCTTGCCTTAATTTGATGCAGTAGGCAAGAGATATGTCCAGATAGTCTCTGGATTCCGATCCTTAAATCATTCAAACCCACGAGCAATCAAAAAACACAAAGTACAAACACACCCATCTTCTGCTCTATCTCCTAGAACAATTATCCCACAAAAGTGCTTTTTGTTCACTTTTAGGTCACCTCTGCACCCTATAGGCCAATGCCTGTGGCATAGGAGCTACAAGTCTTTAATTAACTGAGTTAGGGAAGAGTGCAATTTGGGTTTCCCCCACTGGGTTTTCCTATCCTCACACGATGAAGGACTCAAGTATTTTTTTTTTTTTTTTTGGTATCTTGTTTTCTTTAATCACCAAATTAGCCATTATCTTTTTTTAAGTATACTCCCTGGAGTTATTACTTGTTTTGATTACCCCATGTATGCTAATTTATTTCCTTACCAATTCTTCCTGTGTGTAAGATGTACTTTCTAAAATCACTTGCCATCTTCCTTATACATTCTTTAAACATTTCTTTAATGTGGAGTGTAATGGTGTGAATCGTTGCTCTTCTGTTTGACCATGTCTTCATATTCAGGTTGCATACCTCAGGAAACACAGTGCAAGAGAGAATTTAGTGTGTATGACAGCCATTCAGGATCAACACCTGCAGAAGGGTAAAGAGGGAGGCTGGAGTGGGCAGATAAGCACATCCTTAATGCAGGCCCAAGAAGAGGCTCTTCTGACATCAAGGGGAATTCTGAAGATAATAGCCCACTTTCCCCAGACTTGGGAATTGATGGCCATTTCTCTATACCCACTTGTAGACCAGCCTTTGCATGTGGTCCATCTTGGCCAGAACCTGAACTTAGGAAACACAGCTCCTTCAAGCTCAGATCATACCAGAAGGCACTGATGGCTCAAAACTGGCAACTAACTGCTGTCCCAGCATGTGAAACAGCATATCTGTCCTGGAAGGGTGTTCTGGGCAGTTCGCCTGCATGTCTATGCATTCTTCCTTTATTATGTTTTATTTATTTTTATTTTCTATTTTTATTTATTGATTTTTAGTTAAAGCATAACTTTGTACATGGATGCCTTTACGGGTTTCAGGACACAGCATTCATATGCAATGTGAAATGCTTACATTGAACTAAGTAACACATCCATCACAATTATACTCATTTATTAAATGTTTTAAAATATACCATTGCATCTTGCACATTAGATGAGGTCCCACCTAATACCCTCCCTCTTCCCATATCCCCTGTTCCCCTTTTCTCTCTCTCTGCTTCCCTTCTACTTTCTGGACTATCATTACATTTTGCCATTCATATGAGTGTGTAGGTGATTTTATATTGATTCCATAGTAGTACTGAGTACTGAACTTACAATTCTTACCACCTACTTCTCTTCATTCTTGCATGTTTCAGTTAATGGAAACTCCATTGTTTCACTTAAGCCAAAAACTTTTGACATCACTCTAAAATCAATATTTTTAGCTTTCTCCATGGGATGTCCAGAGTGGTCCAGGCCACCACAATCTTTCATTTGACGTAATAAAATAGCCTTTCAACTGGTCTTTCTAATTCCCATGCTACCTACCTCTTTAGTCTATTTTCAGCAGCCAGAGATTCTGTTAAATTAGATGTAAGTTCATAGTTCTTTACTCAAAACCCTATAATAGCTTCTGTTCACATTTCACATGAAAAACCAAAGACTTTAATCAACTGCTATACCCAGTGAGTGTCTAACCCAGTGTAATGTGGACACTTTCCTTGCTTCCATCTCTTTTCCCCTTTGATGTTATTTTCTAATGTATTCAGGCCTCAGAGAGAAATATCATCATTTTCTGTAGTAGGGGATGCCCAGTAAAGCCCCATTTCAATCTAGTGGTTTTCACTTTGGCTGAACATCACTTGAAAAGCATTAGGTAGTACCGCAGACTGAGTAATGGGAGGCATTACTGTTTTGGGGTTCCATAGGTGATTCCAGAGTACAACTATGGTCCACTGACTTAAAGGCTAAAAGGTGTATTCTCTTCTAAATATGTTACACTGACCACTCTATGTATCAAAATAAAATAAAGTATTAAATGTGGAATGTATTTATGCTTAAAGAATTGTATATTCCTATCAGTTGGTAGGACTTTTTAATGTTGTTCAATTTAGTCTTTTACCAGGAGTAAGAATCCCCTTTAAAATTCTTTACAAATATGTGTAGTCTTTTGTTTTGCTTGAAAGTAGAAACTAGAAAGGAGTGGGGCTGTGTGACAGGAGTACCTTTCATATATTGGCAGCTTTTCTTTTTTTTCCTTTTTGAGGCAGCATCTCACTCTCTTGCCCTGACTAGAGTGCTGTGGTGTCATAGCTGGTAGTACTTCAAACACCTGGGTTCAAGTAATCCTTCTGCCTCAGCTTCCCAAGTATAGGTGCCCACCATGATGCCTGACTAATTTTTCCTATTTTTAGTAGAAATGGGGTTTTTGCTTTTGCTCAGATTGGTCTCAAACTCCTAAACTCAAGCATTCCTCCTGCCTCGGCCTCCCAGAGTGCTGGGATTACAGGCGTGAGCCACCGTGCCTGGCCTGTTGGCAACTTTATTACTGCCTCCTTACTGTTCTTCACACTCACCAAGCATGTTTCTGCCTCAGAGCATTTGTACTTACTGTTTTCTCTTTCACAAACACTGTTCTTTTACATATTCCTCAAGGCACCGTTCCTTGATTTCTTACCAGACGTGTGCTGAATTCCCGTCTTCTACCCCAGTATAGGATTCTAAACTTCTTTACTCTCCCTGCCTCACTTTTTTTCCCACACTACTTACTATTCTTTGACATGTGTACCTGCTGCAATCAGAATATGAACCCCAAGATGAAAGAGGCAGTGTCAGTATCATTGACTTTTACAAGACTAGTACTTAGAACCATGTTTGGCTTAAAGTAGCTGCTTAGTAAATAGTTTTGAATATATAAATTTTGTTTTTGAGTGTTTCCTTTATATTGAATTATAATTAGTCTCTTGTATGACCAGGAGCAGTGGCTCATGCTTGTAATCCCAGCACTCTGGGAGGATGAGGCAGGTAGGTTGCCTGACCTCACGGGTTCAAGACCAGCCTGAGCCAGAGTGAGACCTTGACTCTCAAAATAGCCAGGCATTGTGGCAGGCGCCTGTAGTCCCAGCTACTCAGGAGGCTAAGGCAAGAGAACTGCTTGAGCCCAAGAGCTTGAGGTTGCTGTGAGCTGTGATTTCACAGTGCTCTACAGAGGGTGACAAAGTAAGACTCTGTCTCAAAAAAAAAAAAATGTTATAGTCTCTTGTGTGTAGCAGTCTGGGCCTGTTTTCTATCAAAGTACTTAAGTTGTATTCTACATGTATTTCAGATTCTATGTCTAGTTTTCCAAATAAAGTACTTTAATATAGATTTATGTGCTTAAATGCTCTCTAAAGGCTAAGCTTTCATATTCTTAATTTCTTTATTGTTCCTCACATGACATTCAAGATTTATTGGTGTCATTCTTTAAAATGCTACTGTCGACATTTTGCAGAATTATGTAATAGATGTCCTTTGATTAATGTAAGATGTATTAGGCTATTAATCTCCCTTTCTCTGAACATTATTCTTTACATGCTGTCTGCATTTACATTATCTAGCTCTGTCACTTCAGGCCTTTTTTGGAAAGAGGTGTGGGATAAAAGCAAGATCTCTATAATTTATAGCCAACTAAAACAATTTTTGCTTTAATTGTGGGTTTTAGCAAATACTTAAATGTCCTTTTATTGTTACAGTTGAGCATTTGGGGGTGGGGAGGGGTGTGTGTTTCATGTTTTAAGAGATAGGGGTCTGACTTAGCTACTCAGGCTGGAGTGCAGTGTCTCTGTCTTAGCTCACTGCAGCCTCAAACTCCTGGGCTCAGGCAGTTCCCCTGTCTTAGCCTAGCTGGCACCGTAGCCACTGCCAGTCTCTTTTTCTTTTTTGAGAGACAGAGTCTCACTCTCTGCCCTGGGTAGAGTGCTATAACGTCATAGCTCACAGCAATCTCAAACTGTTGGGCTTAAGCAATCTTCTTGCCTCAGTCTCTCGAGTAGCTGTGGCTATAAGTGTGTGCCACCATGTTTGGCTAGTTTTTGTATTTTTAGTAGAGACAGGGTCTCACTCTTGCTCAGGCTCGTCTGGACCTCTCAAATTCAAGCAATCCACCTGTCTTGGTTTCCCAGAGTGCTAGGATTATAGGCGTGAGCCTCTGCGTCTGGCCTGGGCTAATTGTTTTTTCTTTTTAAGTGACTAACTATGTTCTCTAGGCTGTTCTCAACCTCTGGCTTCAAGCAGTCTCCTGCCTTAGCCTTCTGAGTAGCTAAAATTATAGGTCCAAGCCACTTACTGTATCCAGTCCCAAGTTTTTTTGCTCCATTATTTTGCCTGTTCATACTTTTTCTTTCCTAATGTGGTATTAAAAAATGTAATGTAAGAATTTATCATCTTAACCATTTTTATGTTAAGTACATTCATATTGTTGTGCAACTAATCTATAGGATTTTTTTTTTCATCTTATAAAATTGAAACTATACCCATTAAACAAGAACGCCCCATTTCCTTCCCTCTGCAGCTTCTAGTAACTACCATTCTACTGTTTGTTTCTATGAAGTGGAATCATAAGAGTATTTGCACTTCCGTGACTGGCTTTGTTCACTTAGTATAATGCCATTAACATGTTCATATTGTGGCATGCAGCAGAATTTCCTACCTTTTAAAGGCTGAATAATATTCCAGTGCATGTATCTATGTCTTTTTGAATCATAGTTTGTCATTTAATGTGTTAGACAATCTTCTCTTGATTTTCAAATGCTCTCTAGATTTTATAAGCAGCATTTAATTTTTTTTTAAAGCAAGAGTTCTTAAGCATCATTCTGGCAGTCAGAGTGGCAATAACACTATTCGTGTAAGTACATGTTGCCCTTTCATACCTTTTTTTACATCATATTTACCTTTGTGTGTGTGTGTAGACAGGTGATGTGGTAGAAAGAATGTGGTTTTTGGTTCAGTGTCCATAGCTCAGTGAGTAGGGCATCAGCCACATACACAAGGCTGGCGGGTTCGAACCTGGCCCAGGCCAGCTAAAACAATGACAACAAAAAAAGTAGCCGGGTGTTGTGGCAGGCTCCTGTAGTCCAGCTACTAGGGAGGTTGAGGCAAGAGAATTGCTTAAGCCCAAGTGTTGGAGGTTGCTTTGAGCTGTCCATGGCACTCTACTCAGGGCGACAGCTTAGACTCTCTCTCAAAAAAAAAAAAAAAAAAAAGAAAGAAAGAAAGAATGCAGTTGTGTATCATGTCATTAAGCTCTAACTCTGGCATTACTAATTGGATAAACAGGTAAATTATTTCATCTTGAACCTCAGTTTCTTTACTTTCTCAACTATAAAATAATGGTAATGCTGACTGCCTTGACAGGGTGCTTTGAAGAGTAAGTGAGATTATACAGGATGCCCATAAAATTCGTGTGCAATTTTCTATGTTAAACTATTTTAAATTGCACATGAACTTTATGTCCACACTTTATAAACAAGTAACATTAATTGGTTATAATCTCTGAGCTTGTTAAAGAGCTGCTTCCATATCCATTCTGGTTATTTAGATACCATCCCATTTTCCTCATCAGAATCAATTTGCATTGCATTAGGAATTAGACTTTGAGGGAGGATAGCAGGGTAGGGGTGCTCACTACCCTTTTAAAATAGTGTTTCCTCTGAACACGATGAGATTTCAGTTATTAATATTTATGTACCCAACCAGAATGCTCCTCAGTTTATAAGAGAGACTCTAACTGACATGAACAACTTGATTTCCTCCAGCACTGTTACAGTCGGAGATTTCAACACCCCTTTGGCTGTGTTGGATAGATCTTCCAATAAGAAACTAAGCAAAGAAATTTTAGACTTAAAATTAACCATTCAGCAATCAGATTTAACAGACATCTACAGAACGTTTCATCCTAACAAAACTGAATACATATTCTTCTCATCAGCGCGTGGAACATCCTCCAGAATTGATTGCATCTTAGGTCACAAAGCTAACCTCAGCAAATTAAAAAAAAAAAAATAGAAATTATTCTTTGCATCTTCTTGGACCATCATGGAATAAAAGTTGAACTCAGTAACAACAGGAATCTGCAAATTCACACAAAGACATGGAAACTAAATAATCTTATGTTAAATGATAGCTGGGTCATAGATGAGATTAAGAAAGAAATTGCCAAATTTTTGGAGCAAAACACAAACTACCAGAACCTCTGGGATACCGCAAAGGCAGTCCTAAGAGGGAAATTTATAGCACTGCAAGCCTTTCCTCAAGAGAACAGAAAGAGAGGCAATTAACAACTTAATGGGACAGCTCAAGCAACTGGAAAAGGAAGAACATTCCAACCCCAAACCCAGCAGAAGAAAAGAAATAACCAAAATTAGAGCAGAATTAAATGAAATTGAAAATAAAAGAATCGGGCGGCACCTGCCCATATGCCAGAAGTGGCAGGTTCAAACCCAGTCCTGGCCAGAAATTGCAAAAAAAAAAAGAAAAGAAAAGAAAAGGTCAATAAAATAGATAAACCTTTGGCTAACCTAACCAGAAATATAAGAGTAAAATCTCTAATTTCATCAATCAGGAATGAGGAAGACGAGATAACCACAGACTCAAAAAACCCTTAATGAATATTACAAAAAACTATTCTCAGAAATATGAAAATCTGAAGGAAACTGAACAATACTTGGAATCACACCACCTTTCTAGACTTAGCCAGGAAGAAGTGGAAATGTTGTACAAAATTTTCCCAGAAAGAAAAGTCCGGGACCAGATGGCTTCACATCAGAATTCTACCAAACCTTTAAAGACGAACTAGTACCCATATTACTTAACCTTTTCCAAAACATAGAAAAAGAAGGAATACTTCCAACACATTTTATGAAGCAAACATCACCTTGATCCCCAAACCAGGAAAAGATCCAGCAAGAAAAGAAAATTATAGACCAATATGTCTAATGAATACTGATACAAAAATATTAAGATCCTAGCAAACAGAATCCAGCAACACATCAAATGATACACCACAACCAAGTGGGTTTTATCCCAGACTCTCAAGACTGCTTCAGTATACATAAATCTATAAATAAAATACATCACATAAACAAATTAAAAGACAAAGACCATATGATTCTCTTAATTGATGCAGAAAAAGCTTTTGATAATATCCAACATCCTTTCATGATCAGAACACTTAAGAAAATAGGTATAGAAGGGACATTTCTTAAACTGATAGAAGCCATCTACAGCAAACCTACAGCCAATATTATATTGAATGGAGTAAAATTGAAAACATTTCCACTCAGATCTGGAACCATGCAAGATTGCCTACTGTCTCCACTGATTTTTAACAGTGTAGTGGAAGTCTTAGCCATTTCAATCAGGCAGGAGAAGGCAATCAAGGGTATCTATATAGGGTCAGAGGAGATCATACTTTCACTCTTCCCAGATGATATGATCACATACCTGGAAAACCCCAGGGACTCAAATATAAAACTCTTAGAAGTGAATACAGCAGCGTCTCAAGCTACAAAATCAGTACTCACAAATCAGTAGCATTCATATACACCAACAATAGTCAAGCTTAAAAAACAGTCATGGACTCTATTCCCTTTACAGTAGTGCCAAAGAAAATGAAGTATCTGGGAGTATACCTAACAAAGGACGTGAAAGATCTCTATAAAGAGAACTATGAAACTCTGAGAAAATAAATAGCCAAAGATGTCAACAAATGGAAAAAATACTATGCTTATGGCTGGGAAGAATCAACATAGTTCATTTGCTACCCAAAGCAATCTACAGATTTAATGCAATCCCCATTAAAGCACCTCCGTCATACCTTAAAGATCTGGAAAAACTAGTACTTCATTTTATATGGAAACAGAAGAAACCTCGAATAGCCAAGACATTACTCAGAAGTAAAAACAAATCAGGTGGAACCACGCTACCAGACTTTAGACTATGCTATAAATCTATAGTTCTCAAAACAGTGTGATACTGGCACAAAAGTAGAGAGGTAGATATGTGGAACAGAATTGAGAACCAAGAGATGAATCTAGACACTTACCATAATTTGATCTTTGATAAGCCTATCGAAAACATAAATTGGGGGAAAGACTTTCTATTTAATAAATGGTGCTGGGTGAATTGGCTGGCGACTTATAGTAGACTGAAACTGAACCCACACCTTTTACCTCTGACAAAAATTGACTCACACTGGATAAAAGACTTAAACCTAAGACATGAAACCGTAAAGATTCTTGGAAAGAGTGCATGGGAAACACCGGAAGATATTGGCCTGGGAGAAAACTTCATGAGGACGGCCGGGGCAATTGAAGCAATACCAAAAATACATTACTGGGTTCTGAACAAACTAAAAAGCTTCTGCACTGCCAGGAACACAGTAAGTAAAGCAAGTAAGACAGCCCTCAGAATGGGAGAGGATATTTGTAGGTCACGTTTCCAACAAAGGTCTGATAACCAGAATCCATAGAGAACTCAAACTTACTAATAAGAAAAGAACAAGTGATCCCATTTCACTATGGGCAAGAGACCTGAACAAAAGCTTCTCAGAAGAAAGGCACATGGTATACAGACACTTGAAAAAATGCTCATCATCTTTAATCATCAGAGAAATGCAAATCAAAACCACTTTGAGATACCATCTAACTTCAGTAAGAGTAGCCCACATAACAAAATCCCAAAACTACAGATGTTGTTGTGGATATGGAGAAAAGCGAACACTTCTCAACTGCTGGCAGGAATGCAAGCTAATAATTAGTTCCTTTTGGAAAGAAGTTTAGAGAACACTCAGGGATCTAAGAATTGACCTGTCATTGGATCCTGCAATTCCTCTACTAGGAGTATATCCAAAAGACCAAAAATCACTTTGCAAAAAAGATATTTGCACAAGATTATTCATTTGCTCAATTTGTAATAAAGTCATGGAAGAAGCCCAAGTGCCCATCAACCCATGGTATACTATGCAGCCTTAAAAAAAGATGGAGACTTTACCTCTTTACCTCCATGTTCCATGGAGGGACCTGGAACATATTCTCCTGAGTAAAATATCTCAAGAATGGAGGAAAAAGTATCCAATGAACTCAGTACTTCTGTGAAACCAACTTATATTTACTCACACTTTCTTATGAAGATAGAACACAACTATAACCCAGGATGAAGGAGAGAAATGGAGTGGGAAGGGAGGGGAGGATAAACGGCAGGACCACACCTATAGAGCAAGCATATTGCAAGGGTACAAGTCAAATCTATCAAGTGTAGAACATAAATGTTTTAGCATAATAATCAAGTAAATGAGGCAAAAGCTATGTTAATTAGTTTGATGTAAGCATGTCAAATTGTATAAAAAAATCAACACATTGTACCCCACAAATGCATAAGTGCATTCATGATCTATGTGTATATAACTTAATAAAAAAAAGGTGTTTCCTTAAAAATTTCTAATTAAAGAGACATAAATATCTTCCCTCAGGACTTACATTTTCATAAGTAAATCATGCTTTTCTTTTTTTTCCTTAAATCATGCTTTTCTTTAGACATAATTTTATAATGAACAAAATGATGAAAATATAAATAAGGATTTGTCAATAATTCTTAGAGTCTTTAATAAAGAAATTTGTTAAGTGGATAGAAACACTTGTTAAACCATTGTTTGCCTGTGTGTGTGTGAG
Organism: Loris lydekkerianus; assembly: GCA_963574355.1. Classification (NCBI taxonomy): domain Eukaryota; kingdom Metazoa; phylum Chordata; class Mammalia; order Primates; family Lorisidae; genus Loris; species Loris lydekkerianus. The sequence goes on from CAUYPK010040884.1 coordinate 17,265, forward strand.
AAATTTTCTTTCAAGGACAAGTAGGAAACAATGCCATTATTCAACTTGGAGCAGATTCAGTGGTCATGATTTTTTAGAATTCTGAAGTTCAGTAGCAAACAAACATGCTTCAAATTTGTTGGCTTTATAGGCCTAAAAGTAAACCTAAGCATTTTTTTTTTTTTCCCTCTAGATTACAGCGAGGCAAGAAACAACAGATTGAAAATGGCAGTGGAGCAGAAGACAACGGGGACAGTTCCCACTGTAGTAATGCGTCCACACATAGCAACCAGGAAGCAGGCCCTAGTAACAAACGGACCAAAACATCTGATGACTCTGGGCTTGAGCTTGATAATAACAACACAACAGTGGCGATTGATCCAGTCATGGATGGTGCTAGTGAAATTGAATTAGTGTTCAGGCCTCATCCCACACTTATGGAAAAAGATGACAGTGCACAGACAAGGTAAGCGTGTGTTAGTTTCACATTATCTAAACTCAGAATGTTTAATCTTTACTGAAAAGGCACTTTTTCAGAAGTAGGGGCAGTATATCTTATTCCATTGCTTGTTGGGGTTCAGTTGGGACTTAGCTGCCTATATTGTTTCCTACTTCATGTGCTTTCCACCTGAAGTTGCATGTCTGCAAGGAATGTGTGTCTTAGGTAGAAGAGAAAAAAGAGCCATTCACGTTTTTAGACAATGATACTGGAGGACCACTAGGCTCTGAAATTCATGCTGGTAAGCATCATTGCTTTACTACTATATCTCCAGCATACTGTCTCCTGTTAGAGGCAGATAAACATCAGATATTTATTGAATGAGTGATTTGAATGGTATGCCATGCTTTAAAAATCTGAAAGTTAACACCTGTCTGCTCAGTCTTTTTTCTTTTGAGACAGAGCCTCAAGCTGTCACCCTGGGTAAAGTGCTGTGGCATCACAGCTCATAGCAACCTCCAACTCTTGGGCTCAAGTGATTCTCCTGCCTCCATCTCCCAAGTAGCTGGGACTACAGGCACCCGCCACAACGCCCAGCTATTTGTTAGTCACACCTATCATTGTTTGGCAGGCCTGGGCTGGATTCGAACCCGCCAGCTCAGGTGTATGTGGCTGGCGCCTTTTTGCTCAGTCTTAAAAACCCAGGTGTTTTAATTCTTAGATACCAAGAAATTTGCTCATATTCTAACTATTCCTCTTGCTGTTGCAGCGAGCAAATTTTGATCATTGGGGTTTCAGGGATATGTTGTTCTTTTTCTCTCCTAAGTGGTTTTTTTCCGTTTAATTTTTTTTTTTTTTTTTTTTGTCATTTTATAACATATTTCACAGAAGCCAAGATAAGTAAAAACATTCATAGCCCAGCAGTCAGATAGTATTTTTTTTTCTTCTGTACCTTTCAATAAGAAATTTTTAGATTGCAAAGCAATAAAATTTTCGATATTCTTTTGTTAATAATTGAGACATTGGGGTAGCACCTGTGGCTCAGTGGGTGGGGCGCTGGCCCCATATACCTAGGGTGGCGGGTTTGAGCCTGGCCCCTGCCAAACTGTAACAACAACAACAACAACAACAACAAAATAGCTGGGTGTTGTGGTGGGTCCCTGTAGTTCCAGCTACTCTGGAGGCTGAGGCAAGAGAATCGCCTAAGCCCAGGAGTTGGAGGTTGCTGTGAGCTGTGTGATGCCACAGCAGTCTACCAAGGGTGATAAAGTGAGACTTTGTCTCTACAACAATAACAAAAAAAGAAATTGAGACATTTATATTTTACTTAGCTTTTAAGAAATGTATCAGTTTCAGGGCAGCTTTTAGTGCCTCATGCCTATAATCCCAGTGCTTTGGGAGGTTGGGTGGAGGACTGCTTGAGGCCAACATGAGCCTGGGGCAACATAGTGAGACCTCATCTCAAAAAAAAAAAAATTATTTAAAAAAAAATTAGCTATCTGTGGTGGCGTGCATCTATAGTCTGAGCTACTCAGGAAGCAGAGGCAGGAGAATCACTTGAGCCCAGGAGTTCAAGGTTACAGCGAGCTGATTATGTGCTGTACTGCACTCCAGAGTGAGACCTGGTATCTTAAAAAAAAAAAAAAAAAAAGAAAAAAAAAAAGAAAGAAATGTATTATTAGTTCCATAATTTTAGTAAATTTTTGTCATTAGTATGTTGTATTAGAAGTGAAATATTTAATGATTTATTCTTCCAGATACATAAAGACTTCAGGAAACGCCACTGTTGATCATTTATCCAAGTATCTGGCTGTGAGGTTAGCTTTAGAAGAACTTCGAAGCAAAGGCGAATCAAACCAGATGAACCTTGATACAGCCAGTGAGAAGCAGTACACCATTTACATAGCAACAGCCAGTGGCCAGTTCACCGTGAGTATTTTAAAATAATAGACTGTTGAAACTTGGAGCACAAGTGCCTGTGGCTCAAGGAGTAGGGCGCCAGTCCCATATATTGGAGGTGGTGGCTTAAACCCAACCCCTGCCAAAAACTGCAAAACTTGGAGCACAGGGACCTGCTGAGTGGCAAGTGGTGGGGAGGGATTTAACAAGACAGTGTAGAGAGAAATTGTGATAGGTAAGTTAACTTTTTGATGCTCTTTGTTCTGTTATGAACAGTGTAAATGACAAGTAGTTATTACTGAGATTTTTTTAAGGAAAAGATTCTGTGGACTTCTGTTTTCCTTTCATTGTACTTCTCATAATTTTTTCTCTCTTTTTTTCGTTTTAGGTATTGAATGGCTCTTTTTCTTTGGAATTGGTCAGTGAGAAATACTGGAAAGTAAACAAACCCATGGAACTTTATTACGCACCCACAAAGGAGCACAAATAAGCCTTTAAAACCAATTCTGAGACTGAACTTTTTTATAGCTTATTTCTTTAATATTAAAGATGTACTGTCATTACTTTTATGGACAGATCTTGGATATGTTGTTCAGTTTTCTTTCTGAGCCAGACTCGTTTACACTAGTCAAATCTTTTTTCCTTAATTTAAGATATCCTTTATGGAAGGGACTGCAGTTATTCAGTACTTTTTGTTCCTTTAAAAAATATTATCTAAGTTGTATTCACAAAGTATGGTTCCATTTGGAGTACCTTTTGGGCCCAGGAATTTTTCATAGTTCTGTATTCTTAAGGAAAGGTTCAGTTGGCATCCTTTTCCTTGTCTCCTCAAAAGTTTTTTAGGCTTAAAGAATGTTAAATAATATGTATTCTGACTTTTTTTCCCTGGAGTCATGTATATTTATAGTTTTCTATATAAACTGTAGTATCTTCATGAAGAAAGACCAAGGCTCAAATTTACTGTGCTAAACAATTCTCATAGGATTGTTCCTTTCATGGTATTTTCCTCCATAATATCTCATTTTAAAAAAGGTTCTTTATGAACTTAGTGTCCATTGTCATGCAATGTTATTTTTTTTTTCCATTCTTTTTCCCTATAATTTTCTAATTTTTGGTCTTGGAAAGAATCAAACAAAATCTTAAGTTCTGTGAAAACTTAAATCATTGACAGATTTTGCTAAAGAAAGAGAAGTTAAATTGGTAGTAATATGTAGTCTTCAAATGTATATTTAGGAGTGCTTTTTTTGGTATTCTGCTGTCACTTCAGTTCCTTTATTATGCGTTTGATGTTTTTCCTATTAAAATACCAGAGATAAGGGGGTATTTTGCACTTTAGCCTTGATAAAAGTACAAGATATGTTCAAAGCTTCCCTGATTCTTTTCTTACTGATAGCCACATAAGTTTCAAGAATAACATGGCACATAGAACAGTGGAGAAAAGTTTGCTTCCATTTGAAAAGTGTGTTTAGCATTTTGTGTTGCCATATCAGTTTATAAATCTGGTGCTCTGCTAATTACACTCTAGAAGCAGGTTAATGGAGCTTGAGCCCTGCCCTAATAGGTAGTGAAAGACAATTCTATAGAAGAATGCCAGGCAGTAGAGTAAAATCATTGGACTCTTTAATTTTTATATTCGAGGGACAGTGTTGGATGTTTGGGAAGCAGAAGGCTGTATGCTGACAGGTCAGAAATAAGATCAACTTGTGTGTTATTTTTTGTCCTTGTTCTGATTCTAGGTGTGTTTCCAAGTTTATATTATCACAGTATTTAAAAATACATGTTTGCATTGAAAAAGTAGCCCCAAAGCATTTTTAGATGGGAGGGAGTACACTTTCAGTACCGTTGTAACTAAAGTCTGTCCAGTCATTGTAAATATTTATCTGTCAATTTTGACAGATTGGGGCCAGCTGATGTTTTAAATCTTTAAGCCCAATATGAAAACTTAAAATCTTACTCAATTTTTTATCACTTTATTGAAAATATTTACAATCTGTTTTTACAGTTTTTTTTGTAATGCGTGCCAGGACATTTGAAAACCACCAAAAGTCAAAGGAACTTTTATATTCAATTCCTTTTCTGGTGTAGTGTTAAGTTGTATAGATTAATGCATGCCCACTGAATATAACCCTGGTTTTGTGATAAAACTGCTTAGATTTTGTTGGTGACATTAGATTAGTGGTTGCATTAAATAACTACATTCCCATTGTGATTATTGAAATTTTGTCTTTAAGCAAAGAGTTATTTGTGAATATAAGCTTTGTGTTTAGAGAATGTATGTGTTTTTATCTGTCAGTATGGGAGGATATAAACTGCATCATTAGTGAAGTCAGTGGATGTGTAATCCTTTGTGAAATGCAATTATAGGTGTTTGATAAACCATTGTGTGAGAGAGAAGTGTGTGTATGTGTTGGAGGACACCAGTATTTCATAAAATATTTGAGTAACTTCTAAAACACTTTCTCACTTGAGGAACAAAAGATTCACCAAATGCAAAAGCTTTTGGGTGATATACTATCATTTGTAAATTTTATATTGTAGCAGACAAATAACCAAATTTGCCATTTTTAAGTGTTAATTCAGTGGCATCAGTTATACTCAGTTTCTGTAATGATCACCACTATCTACTTCCAAAACTTTTTCCTATTCTCAAAGAGAAACTCTATATGCAATAAACAGTAACTCCCAGCTTACTCCTTTCCCTAGCCCTTGGTAACCTGTATTCTTTCTGTCTTTGACTATCTTAAATGCCTCATCCATATGGAATCATAAATTGTTTTCAAGGTTCATCCACATAATAGCCTGTATTGGAATTTCATTCATTTTTATGGTGTGGCTGAATAGTATCATTATATGTGTGTGTACACACACATACCACATTTTATTTATCCATTTATCAGTTGCTGAACACTTAGTTTGATGGACACGTTCTGCTTTTGTAATCAGTACTTCAATGAACATTACTGTGTGAGTATTTGAGTTCCTGCTTTTTGTTCTTTTGGATGAACACAGTAGTGGAATTGCTGGATCATATAATTCTGTGGGTTTTTAAATTGTTTTTTTGAGACCCAGTTTCACTTTGTCAGCCAGGCTGGAGGGCAGTGGTATCATCATACCTCACTGCGATGTCCAACTCGCACTTTAAGCACTCCTGCCTCAACCTCCCGAGTAGCTGGGACTCCAGCTGTGTCCTACCATATCTAGCTAATTTTATTTTTTGTAGAAATAAGGTATTCATTTTTTATTGGGTTGTGTTGAGTTGTTCTTTATATATTCTGGCCATTAATCCATTATTAGATATATGATTTGAAAATGTTTTCTTCTGTGGATTTTCTTTTCACTCTCTTGACAGTGTTCTTTGATGTAATTTTAATTTTGACAAAATGTAGTATATCTGTTTTTTTTTCTTTGGGCTGTGCTTTTGGCATCATGTTCAAGAAGTCATTGCCAAATCCACTGTCAGGAAGATTTTCCTAATCTAAGAGTTTTATATTTAGCTCTTACCTGGTTTGATCAATTTTTAGTTTTGTATATGGTGAAAGGTCAGGGTCCAATTTTATTTTTATTTGGATATCCAGTTTTCTCACCCCTTTTTGCACTGAATGATCTTGACACCCTTGTCCTAAATCAGTTGAGCATATTTCAGGGTTTATTTCTGGGCGTTGTATTCATCTTTTGTGTGCTAATCTTAGCAGAATTTTAAGAAAATACTAGTATACATTTGTTAATTGTGAAAACTTCATTAAGTACTCCTCGTTTATAATGAAATAAGGATTTTTGAAAATCTATTATAAAAGCAACAAGAACAGTGTCAAAACCATCAAAATCAACTTTTTCAGAACTCTAAAATTAACTAAGTTACCTATAATCAAAAGAACTTTAATTCACTTAAAACCATAACAGTTTTATAGTATTTTAAGCTGCTCAGTTCCCCTTTCCCTAGCCCCAGAATAACCTTGAAAATGAATAGTTTCACAACTATGGTAACAGTGAAAAGCAGTAGCCTACCAGTCATTGGAGAGTACAGGAAGCTCTCCTCCACAAAAAAAAAGTTTGAAACTTTATATTTTGAGACAGTCTTGTTATGTCGCCCTCGGTAGAGTGCTGTAGCGTCACAGCTCACAGCAACCTCAAACTCTTGGGCTTAAGCCAGTGGTTCTCAACCTTCCTAATGCCTCCTAATACTGCGACCCTTTAATACAGTTCCTCATGTTGTGGTGACCCCCAACCATAAAATTATTTTCGCTGCTATTTCATAACTGTAATTTTGCTACTGTTACGAACTATAATGTAAATATCTGATAGGCAGGATGCATTTTCATTGTTGTAAAGGGGTCACAATCCACAGGTTGAGAACTGCTGGCTTAAGCAATTCTTTTTGCCTCAGCCTCCCAAGTAGCTGGGACTACAGGCACCTGCCACAATGCCTGCCTATTTTTTGTTGCAGTTGTCATTGTCTAGCTGGCCCGGGCTCGGTTTGAACCCGCCACCCTTGGTGTATGTGGCTGGCAATGTAACCACTGTGCTACCGGTGCCAAGCCCAGAAACTATCTTTAAAAGCCCCCAAAATCTCACTCCAGAGAATTTTCACTATTTGACCTGTCTGGCACCTCACTGAAAAGCTCTGTCTTCAGAGCTTGTCTTTATTTTGAAGGCAGTTAGGGCTAAAAAGGCTGTCCAAAAGGGAAAAGATGAGGAAAGATACGTCTGTTAAGGACTTTGAAAAGTTTCAGCATATTCCTGGAAATCTAGAAGGCCACAGACGTATGCAAAGCTCTAAGAAGGCACTAATCTCACCTGCGGTATACCTCGAGGCTCTGTGCAAGTGAAAAGTTAAAGCTAAGGCATGGTTACATACTTCATGCTGTGGTGTTGAAGGCATTTCCCAACACAAAGAGCACTTATTAGCTGTCTGGTTATAGCTGACCAGCAAGCTAATGAAGCAGACACTTCAGTGGTCACATAAGAATATATGCTTTACAGAATTGAATTAATTCAGGGAAGTCGCTAAGCAAACAGCAAACATAACAAACACTGGGGAGGTGAAGGGATTCTCATTTACAGAGTTGCCATGTTGTATTACAGTAGTCTCCCCTTTGTGGTTTTGCTTTCCGTGATTTCAACTACCTGCAGTCAACCATGACCTGAAAATATTCAATGGAAAATTTCAGAGATAAACTATTCTTAAGTTTTAAATTTTGCATTGATAAAATCTTGTACCATTCTAAATCTTGTACCAGGATAAGAATCATTCCTTTGTCCAGCATATCCACACTGTACATGCTACCTGCCTGTTAGTCACTCAGTAGCTGTAAGGGTTATCGGATTGACTATGACGGTATTGCAATGCTTGTGTTCAAGTAACCCTTAACTTAATAGTGGACCTGAAGTGCAAGGGTAGTAATGCGGCAATCTGGATATGCTAAACAAAAGTTATAGAATGTTTCCTTTAAGTGTGAAAGATAAAAGATCTTTACTTAAGGAAAGTGAGAAAAATCGTATGCTGAGGTTGCAAAGATCTATGGAAAGAATCTTTTCTGTGAAATTGTGTACGGTGTACTGTTACCATTGCTCTATGTTATTAGTTATTAATCTTTTTTTGTGCCTAACTTGTCAATTAAACTATCGATGGTTTCAAGGATCCACTGGGGCTCTCAGAATGTATCCCCCCAAGAATAAAGGGGGAACTGCTATATTTAAAAAGTTTTAGTTTTCTACAAAAAATTCTGGTTGGGTGTGGTGGCTCATGCTTGTATTCCTAGCACTCTGGGAAGTTGAGGCAGGGGGATCTCTGCAGCTCAGGAGTTCAAGAGTCTGAGCAAGAGTAAGAGCCATGTCTCTACTAAAAATACAAAAACAGCCAGACATTTTGGCATGTGCCTGTAGTCCCATCTACTCAGGAGGCTGAGGCGGGAGGTTTGCTTGAACTCAGGAGTTTGAGGTTGCTGTGAGGCACTCTAACCTGGGCAAGGAGTGAGACTCTTGTCTCAAAAAAGAAAAAAAAATCCAAGACGTGAAGAAACAAGTCAGTCTTTATGAACATATTCAAAGAACTAGAAGAAAACATGTCTAAATACTAGAGAACTGTCTCACCAAATAAAATTCATCAATAAAGAAAAAGATTATTCAAAAAAATCCAGATAGAGATTTGGGTTGAAAAATATAGTAAACAAAATAAAACAAATCACTAGAGAGTCTCCCCAGCAGATTCAAACTGGTAGAAGAAATACTTGGTGAACTTAAAAGTTGAGAATATCCTGTCTAGATAAAAGAGTCAAAAAAAATGAGTCTCATGGATGTGTGGGACATGATCATATGTACTAACATAGAATAGGAGTTCCAGGCAGATGGGAAAGAAAAAACAGAAAGCATATTTGAATAAATAAATGCCAGAACCTTTGAAATTTGATGTAGAAGTATACATCCAAGGCACACAACAAATTAGTGTAAAATCAGGCACGAAAGTAAGGGAGAAACTTGTAAGCAGTGAGAAAAGCAATTCATCACATAACAAAGGGTCCTAAATGAGATTAGGAGCTCAGGAAAAGCTATAGAGACCAAGATGTAATGGCCTTCAAAGTGCTTTTAAAAGGAAAATATGGTCAACAAAGAATTCTATATCTAGTGAAATGACTCCACAAAAGTGAAGGAGAAATTGATACTTCCAGATAGAAACATAAAGACTTGTCATTAGCAAACCTGGCCAGCAAGAAATACTAAAAGTGGTCTAGGCTAAAATGAAAGATTAGATAGTAACGTCACTTGCCAGATGAGATCTTGGGAAAAAAGTTTTTTTGAGACAGTGTCACCCTGGTAGAGTGCTGTAGCATCATAGCTCACAGTAACCTCGAACTCTTGGGTTTGAACGACCCCTTTTGTGTCAGCCTTCCGAGTACCTGGGACTACAGTAGAGACAGGGTCTCGCTCTTGCTCAGGCTGGAGAAAACAGTTTTTAAATAAAGGTAACATGAATCTACACAAAGAAATAGCACAAAAGGTAATTAAATTTAAAAGATAGTAAAAATGAATTAGCTCAAGCTACTATAATACCATAGACCAGATGGCAGCAACCGTGGGCAAGTCCAAAAAAGTGGGATATTTTCAGGTGCTGAAAGTAAAAAACTGCTAATCCAGCTACCTTAGCAAAAATATGCTTCAGTAATGAAGGGGGATCAAGACATTCTCAGATGAAAGAAAAAATTTGCAGCCAGCAGACCTACTCTAAAAGAGTGGCTAAAGGAAATCTAGAAATGGGAAGAAAATGATAATAGAAGGAACCTTGGACCAGCTACTTCAGCCATTTCATGTTACTTTATACCAAAGATTACCTTTCCTCCAGTTTTGACTTTTCCTTATTTCCTTTGGAGACCTCACCAGATGCATTCTTTAACATTCATATTTCTGTTAACACTGTTCACGACAATATACTTATTCTCTAAGAAGCTTTCTGTCCCATCTTCTCTTCCTTTTTTAGTCCTCACCGGAATCACCTTTAGTATCCATATTTCTTCCAACTGTCTCTTCAAGGTAATCTGGGCTTTTTTATGATGTTCCTCAAAATTCTTCCAGCCTCTACCTATTATCCAATTTGAAAGGCATTTCTATACTTTTAAGAAGCAACAAAAATAATTTTATGGTTGGGGGTTACCACAACATGAGGAACTGTATTAAAGGGTCATGGCATTAGGAAGGTTGAGAACCACTGTTTTAAATATTTATTACCACAGCACCCTACTTTCAAGTATAAAAATTTGCTGTATTAGGGTTCTACAGAGAAATAATCAGTAAAGGGACACCAGTACAGGAATATAATTATTTTATATATTTATATGTATAGAATTATATTGAATTTTAGATATATGTAAAATAATAGGCTCACGTGACTATGGGAACTGGCAGTCCTGAAATCTGTAGGGCAGGCTGTAAGATGGGAAATTCTTGGAGATGGGGTAATGCTGCATTCTTGATCCAAAATTTCTTACTCAAGGAAACCTGTTTTGCTCTTAAGGCTGTCTGATTAGACGACACACATTATCAAGGAAAATCTAACATCTATAAAATATCTTCATACCAAAATTCTTAGGGTAGTACTTGATTGTAGCGGGTTCTCTAGTCAACTAAGATGACACAAAACACATTTGCTGAGAATGGGAATGAGATGGGAATGTCTGCTCTTTTTTACTTCTGTTCACTATTGTACTGATAGCTCTAGCTGGACAATAGACATTCACAAGAAAGATTAAAAGTATGTTCATATTGGAAAGAAGGAAGTTCAACTACACCTATTTGTAGATGACATTATCTTGTATTTAGGAACTCCTAAGAAATCTGCCAAAAACTATTAGAACTAATAACTTGAGTTCAGCCAATTTTTAGGATACAAAACCAATAGACAGATACCAAATGTATTTTCACACACTAGCAATGAATAATACGAAAATGAAGAAAAAAGTCTTAGAATAAAAGAAGTGCAAGACTTGTACAATGAAAATTACAAGACATCCTTTTAAATTTTGTTCAAAAATAAAAACCAAAATAAACTGAAGACAGTTTATGTTAACGGTTTGCATTCTTCAACATTGTTAAGGTGGTAATGCCCTTCAGACTGATCTACAGATTCAAAACACTCCCCATGAAAATAGCTGCTTTGTTCAGAACTTGACAAAATGATCCTAAAATTTATATGTGATTCGAAGGGACTTCAGAATAGCTAAAATAATCTTGAAAAAGAACAAAATTGGAGGACTCACACTTAGCGATTTGAAAACTTCTATAAATGAACGGTAGATAAGGTAGGGCTATTCTCATGAGGATAGACATCCAGGTAAGGTAAGTGTAACTGAATTGGGAACACAGATAGAAACCTTCACATTTATGGTCAATTAACTTTGGTAAGGGTGCCAATGCAATTCAATTGGGGAAAAAATAAGTCTTCAAGAAATAGTTCTGGATCCCCACATGTGAAAGAATGAATTTGGACCCACACACACCTCACACATATATAAAAACTAACTCATCATGGATCAACTACCAAAATGTAAGCTCTAAAAGCATGAAACTCTTCTAAGAAAAGCTGTGAGTAAATCTTTACGACCTTGTAGTAAGAAATGCTTTCTTAGATATGACATGAAAAGCACTAGTGACAGCAGATAAAATAGGTAAATTTGACTTGGAAATTAACATCTGCGGTGGTGCCTGTAGGGTGCTGGCTCCATAAGCCGGAGGTGGCGGGTTCAAACCCAGCCCTGGCCAAAAAGAAAATTTGCCACTTAGAAGGACAAAATAGTGAAAAGAGGGCGGCGCCTGTGGTTCAGGGAGTAGGACGCCAGTCCCATATACCAAAGGTGTCAGGTTCGAACCTGCCCCAGCCAAAACTGCAACAATAGCAACAACAACAACAACAAAAAAAAAAAGAAAAGACAATCCACATAATGAGAGTAGTTGCAAACCATGTATCCGATAAGGAACTTGTATCCAGAGTATTTCTTTTTCCTTTTTTTTCTTTTTGAGACACCCTCAAGCTGTTGCCTTGGGTACAGTGCCGTGGCATCACAGCTCACAGCAACCTCCAACTCTTGGGCTCAAGTGATTCTCCTGCTTCCACCTCCCAAGTAGCTGGGACTTACAGGCGCCCGCCACAACGCTCGGCTATTTTTTTTGGCTGCGGTCGTCATTGTTTGGCGGGCCTGGGCTGGATTTGAACCCGCCAGCTCAGGTGTACGTGGCTGGTGCCTTAGCCGCTTGAGCCACAGGCGCGGAGCCCGTATCCAGAGTATTTCAACAGCTCAACAATAAAAGGGCAACCAATTTCCTAAATGAGCAAAGGCTCTGAATAGACATTTCAGCAAAGAAGCTATACAAATGGCCAATATATATGTGAAAATATACTCAACATGGCTAATCACTAGAGAATTGCAAATCAAAACTCAAGATGCAACGTCATCCAACTAGGATGGCTCAAATAAAAAGGCAGTTAAGAATATAGAGAAGTTTTCCTCTTGCACTTGTGGAGATAGCAGATGTTAACACATTGGAGGATTAGATATTTTCACATAGAATGTGAAAAGTCAGTGGTAACTGTTTAAATGCTAAGTGTTTATAAAGGGGGTACCAATAAGTAGTACACAAGTTCTTGTCAGAAACATCCCCCAAATACCCAACAATTAGAGATAGCAAGACAAGGGTGAAAAATGGGCATGAAAACGAGATAGGTTAATGGTTTGTATCCACAGAACCATACCCCTTTTCTCTTCCAGCAGAAGGGTAATTTGATTGTCTCCAGAAAATTAATCAGAGCTGTGTGAGGCCTGGGGACACCAAGCAACACTGAATGATGGGATGACCCTATACCCTTTCTGCAGAAAATCCCCTCAGGGTGGTGCCTGTGGCTCAGTGAGTAGGGCGCCCGCCCCATATACCGAGGGTGGCGGGTTCAAACCCAACCCCGGCCGAACTGCAACCAAAAAATAGCCGGGCGTTGTGGCGTGTGCCTGTAGTCCCAGCTGCTCGGGAGGCTGAGGCA
>CAUYPK010040888.1:0-47999 GCA_963574355.1 Loris lydekkerianus
GCACTCTGGGAGGTCGAGGAGGGTAGATTTCCTGTGCTTATAGATTCAAGACCAGCCTGAAGTAGAGCGAGATCCTGTCTCTAAAAATAGCTGGGCGTTGTGACAGGTGCCTGTAGTCACAGCTACCAGGAGGCTAAAGCAGGAGGATTGTTTGAGCCCAAGAGTTTGAGGTTGCTGTAAACTATAATGCCATGGAACTCTACCAGGGGTGACAAAGTGAGACTTTGCCTCACAAATAAATAAATAAACAAATACAAAAAAAAAAAAAAAAAAAAGTGCCATTTCAGGACAAGTTTTTGCTCATGGCTTCCCTAGAAAACAATCTTGTCTCCCTTTTATAAAAGGTTACCTCTGTTGTGTGAATTTAACTGTTTAGATGAAAGACATGGGCAAATGGACAAACTCCAGAGTACAACTTGTGAAATGCATCTATTTTTAGAAACACATTTTGGTTGGGGGGGGGGGGCTGGGGGAATTTGGTTGGCAGTGATTCCTCAACAGCAGATCAGAAATGACTGTGATCATCTGGATGTTTCTCTGATTGACTTACAAGAAGTCTGCCACTGTGCCCTCCCTCCAACCTTACCCTGCAATTTAAGGACATTTCCAAGGGGAAAGAGGCCCACCTCCCTCCTTCTCCCCCCTCCCTATCCTCACCCCAATGACTTCAGCATCAGCCCCAATTCTTCCCTTTTGCTGCAGAGTGAATCACACCCTCAGGAGGATTTGTGTCTAATGCAGGACTGGCTACATAGTCCCTGAGTCCCCATCAAGAATGGAAATGTGTGGCCCTTTGTGAAAAGATGACTAAGTATTTCCAGAGGGTGTGAGCGGAGATTAAGGCAAGTGAGGGCTCTTCTAAGGGCAGGTCCCCATGGAACAACATAGGTGATAGCCCCTGCAGAGAAGTGCAGGACCCTGAGCCACTGAGGTCACTGAAAGCCTCTATAGGGGTCCAGAATCCGCATATAAGAATTATTAGGTAAAGGAATCCAAAAGGAACTTTTTCTCAAGGAAAGGGTAAGTGCAAAGACTTGGAGAGAAAAGTTAGTGTCTGCAGTAGAGAAAGAGAAGAGAGATGCAGGTAGTGGCAGAGGGATTGAGAGTCTGGCCAGCAGAGGACAGAGATGAGGGGCACAGGCCAGGAAGTGCCTATTTGCAGGAGTAAGCAACTGACTTTAAAACACCCAGTTGCTTGGTGTAGTGGCTCACATCTGTAACGGAAGCACTCTGGGAGGCTGAGGCAGGTGGACTGCTTGAGCTCAGGAATTCGAGACCAGCCTGAACAAGAGCGAGACCCCATCTCTAAAAAATATCCAGGCCTTGTGGTGGGTGCCTATAGTCCCAGCTACTTGGGAGGCTGAGGAAAGAGGATCTCTTGAGGCTAAGAGTTTGAGGTTGTGGGCGGTGCTTGCGGCTCAAAGGAGTAGGGCGCCGGCCCCATATATACCAGAGGTGGCAGGTTCAAACCCGGCCCCGGCCAAAAACTGCCAAAAAAAAAAAAAAAAAAAAGAGTTTGAGGTTGCTGTGAGGTTGCTATGATGCCATGGCACTCTACTGAGGGTGATAAAGTGAGACTATGTTTCAAAAAATACAAAAAACGAAAACCACCCAGCTGCTCAAAAACACCTCACTGAGAGATGGCCCCTTTGGAAAGATCATAGGTAATTTACAAAGGTCTTCAACTATGAAACTAATAAAAAAGAGAATCTACACAATTCTTTAAGAGAATCAGTATCCATACTACACATAGACTCTTCGTTTCGAGACAATAATAAAGATAATAATAAAGATATAACTAAGGCTAAAACTCCCTTGAGCAAAACTGAACCTGAAACTGCAGAAAGCATTTCAAGACATTGCAGTTACCTTGGAATTACCACTAGGAATTTCATGATGAATTCAGTTATCTCATTGATTCATTCATAAATTAAATTAATCTTCTACAATAAATTCATTTATTAACAAAGGAAAGCATGAAACATACCAGCTTATTCTTAATCCATAGAATATTAAATTAGTTTTCATTAAAAAAATCTAAATTAAACAATTTGTAATAGGGCTCTAACACACACTTATTGAGCCAATGAGTAAATGGATAAATGCAAACAAATCCCTTAACAACCCCCAAATCTCAGAATTGTAACTTTCCAATCTGAAATCTAACATTTTTCCCCCCTTAGGTAGCTAGAGAAGATGCTGATTGAATAGGTAACTGATGTGCAAAAATTAATCTCCAATTTCTTTTATTTCCCTCATAGCAAGATATGTCAAACACTTCTGATCAATCATGGTGTCACTTTGCGGAGCATACATAGATTTTAGGGAAGAGATGAAACGAGTTGTAAGGAATCAGCCTCCACTTGCAAGCCCAGAAATAAAAGAATGTGGAGACAGACGCTGTATGTAGCCTTTCCATAACACTACCATGGTGTTTTTTCTTTAATTGAGTTATACTTTTAAGACATTGTTAATGATTTCTTAAAAACAATATAAGATAGCTCTTATGATTTCAAAATATATGTTCCGTGTTCACACTTTAGAAAATAGGCAGACATAACTGGGTTTATTCACACGAAAGTGGCAGCTTTTCAGGAGGAGAGGATGGATAGAAAGAAAAGTCAACTGAGTTCTGCTTTCCAGCACTTTCCACAAAAACAACTATAAACTTTAAAAAAAAAAAAGAAAAAAGAAAGAAAAAGAAAACCAAAGTATCCGAGTGACCAAAAGCAGGTAGAGACTGGAGGAAGGGTGGTATCTACATTTGGGATGGAAATAGCACTAGCTGAGTTTCTCATTTTCACGGCCCTAAAGTCAGATGACACCATGGAGTGGAGTGGGGTGGGGTGGGGTGGGATGGGGGGGCACAGGCAGCGTGTGTGGCTAACACTTGGATAGAAACCTCAGTCTTTCTTGCGTGAAGAGTGAAGGAGAGATGCGCCTGGGGGCTACAAAAGCTGGACAGTGAAAAGGAGACATTCGTAAAGAAGAGCGGGGGAGCCCCAAATTCTCTGCAGGAACTGTGCCCAACTCTCTGGCTGACTCTCCAACCATCATGGCACTGTTCAACTTCAAGCAGCTCACCTAAGGCTAAAAGAATTAAAAAGCGATTTTAGCTGTGGTTCACTACATATGAAAACAACAACAAAATTAATATTCTCTGCCAGTGGTCCTCCAGTGGGTGGGGATGCAGCAGGATATTATTTCTTGCAATGCGGGATGGCCCCAGATGACAAAGCCATCTACTCAAAATGGTCAGGT
Source organism: Loris lydekkerianus (assembly GCA_963574355.1). Classification (NCBI taxonomy): domain Eukaryota; kingdom Metazoa; phylum Chordata; class Mammalia; order Primates; family Lorisidae; genus Loris; species Loris lydekkerianus. The sequence continues at coordinate 3,262 of CAUYPK010040888.1, forward strand.
GCACCCACCCTTAGATTTACTCTAAAAAGAAGTTTTAAACTTTCCGAGTTAGAACCTGGAAGGCCTTTTCCCACTGAAACATTGTGATGAATGATAGTTAATGTTGATTTAGGCACAAGATGAGTTTAATGGTCTTTATGCCAGTCTAGCAATGATACCATTATTTTTCATAATTGCTTCTATGAGAAAAGATGCTCCAAGTTCCAAATAACCCACTCTGAAGTGCTGGAAACAAAACTGCTTTTCAGATGCTGGCCTGGTGTCAAGCAGAGCTGTTCATGCCTCTACCAAGTCATCAGCCCGTCCTCTGGACCCTCACACACAAGAGTAGCATCTCATACCCACTTATGATAAAATTAGGATAAAATAGGTACACACTCAGGATACTGCCCATCAGGACTTTCTTAAAAAGAAGAAAAAAATCCATCAATCAGAGGAATATACTAGAAAGAGGGGGCAAGACAGGGAAAGGCTTCCTTCCACATATTCACAGAACTAAATGTGTATGTTATGCTTTTCTGTATATGTTTCTGAGCATCTTTTGAGGGGGGATGAAAGTACATGTACTTTTTAATAACTCAATGTAATTATGTTATATTTTAAAATAAGAATCATAGAGTCTAATTGTAGCCTTTCATCTAAGTTTATAGAATCAGATTTCAGTAGAAAAGCAAAGCTTCAAACACTGTTGTTTCTGTGTGTGTCCAAATACTCTTTCTATAAGCATAGCGGCCATACTGGCCCACGGTTCACCCTCACAGGCTCATGTTAACTTCATCATCTCTTTAAAGGCCCTGTCTCCAAACACAGTCAGAGTCTAAGGTAGCAGGGTTAGGGCTTCAGCAGAGGAATTTGGGGAAGGATGGGTATGGAGAAAATTTAGCCCATGACACACTTTATTCTCTATGAACTGAAGTTCTTAGACAGCTACCCCTGTGGCTCATGGCAGCTAACTCATCTAACTCATCATGTATCGGTTTATAATTCAGTATTGTGAGTTTGTTTTCAGTGAAGCTTCATCTGTGGGTTTCTTCCCAAAGGATTATGGGGTTGTCTTTTCAAAGGGGTTTTGCTTTTGTTTTGTGGGGGGTGGGGAGGAGATGCCCTGGAGGATTTACCAATTGAGGATATTTTGTGTGTTCATTTTCAACTTGGAAGTCTGCAAATAAACTTAAAACTCAAACCCATGCCTTGTATATAGTCAGTACCATGAATTCTTAGGGAAGCATGTTTTCCCTCTTAGAGCCCAGGCCGAGACAAGTGGGTTGCCTTGGAGTCTCTCTTTTATTAAAAGCCTTCTTCCTCAAGGTCCTAGCTTTGGGAGGTCTCATTTCCAACACAATGCCTTGCCCTGTGGTGGTCACCCCTTTTGTCTGATCCCCTCCTGTTGAGTATTGGCAGGATGTGTGACTTCACTCTAACCCATGGAATGTGGCCAGGGTGGCGGGATGGGTGTGATTCTGTGCTGACTTGATATGAACTTCTAATGCTCCTCTTGCTGGAGACTCTCACTCCCTTGCCGGCTATAAAGAAGCAAGCCGACAAGTTGGGGTGGTCTGTGATATGAAGCCCACCTGGCACTCATTGTGGCCTCTTGGCCAACAACTAGGAAAAAACTGAAGCCCTCAGTCCTACCTATACCTGCAAAGAACTCAGTCCTCCCTAACTTGCTAAGAGCAAGAGTGGATCCCTCCTAGTCCAGCCAAGGCCTTGATTGCAGCCACTTGACACCCTGAGCAGAAGACTCACTCAAGCCACACTGGACCTCTCCACCCACAAAAACTAAGATAACAAATGCTTGTAGTTTCAGTCACTGCATTTGTGGTAACTTGTTACACAGCTAGTGATAACTGATACACTCCCACAACTAAGATACTCATAAACCCTGCAAGCTCCAAGATTACTCAGACCTACCCTCAAGAGCAGTGACAGCAGAAATTTACAAAAGTATTGTGCTGGATTTTAATTGCTTCTTTGTTTTTTTGGTCCCTGGAAATTTCATTATTTTCTTTAGCAATGAGCTGTGCATTTACGAAAATCTTTATTAGTGCTGTACAGTGTATTTCATGTTCCCACCCACCCCTGACAAACTGAATGGTTTTCATATTATAAAATCCTTCCATTGCTAGAAATGGAAGAACTCATTAAAAGTTTCTAGTTGAACTGGAAGCACCATGCTCTTTTTATATTCTGTTCTCCAAAAAAATCCATCTACTACTGAAGTTCACATGTAGCCTCTAAATTTCACACACTCAAACTTTTATCTCAAATGCCAACTTTTCCTCAAAAAGTGCTGATCAACATTTTTAGATGTCTTTTGGAAATAGTTTGCTCTTGCAGGTCTTGATTCGTCATTAAACACTTTACTCCCACAAATTCCTGCCATCTGTGTTCAGCCAGGGTTTAAAGATGGATTCTTTCCTAATCATCTTCTGATGTTCTCTTGCTCTTTATCCAGATAGTAACCGAGAGCTCTTTGCTCTTTTGTACAATTTTTCTTCCATGGGCATCTTTCTTTACAATGCTGCTGCCAATTCAGGCTCTCATGATCTCACATCCAGATCCTGCCTCGTTTTCTCTTTGGTGCTCTTTCTTACATATTCTCATCACCTCAACTTTGCTCTCATGGTCACGTCCATCTAGACCAGGGGTCCTCAAACTGCGGCCCGCGGGCCACCTGAGGCGGTGTGATTGAATTTGTTCCCATTTTGTTTTTTTTACGTCAAAATAAGATATGTGCAGTGTGCATAGGAATTTGTTCGTAGTTTTTTCTTTTAAACTATAGTCTGGCCTTCCAGCGGTCTGAGGGACAATGAATTGGCCCCCTGGTTAAAAAGTTAGAGGACGCCTGATCTAGATTATTCTCCACTTATCAACATTTCACCTACCTTTAAACCTCTAGCTCAAAGACAGCTTCCTCCAAGCAACATATTCTCTGACTCATCAAGCTGAAGACATCTCTTCCTCCTCTGAAGTGAAGTAGGGACCCAGGACCTTAGGGTTAGGTACTGCCATGCTGTGCTTCTTTGTATCTGGGCTGGGAATAGTTCTTTCCATAGAGTAAGTGCTCAATTCATTTTTAAAAATTATGACTCGGATTAGAAAGGCCTTCTGATTTCTGGTTCAGGAAATGCAGGACTAGAGTCAGGAAATCCAGCACAAAGAAGTAACTCAATGCTGGGAATCATGAAATATGCAAAAATTACCAAGATTTCTTATTCCCCAAAGCTACCTCCATGATCCACCAGACCGTGCATCCAAGTCTAACCCTGTCCTTCCTTTCTCATTCCCATTCCAGCCTTGCCCCAAACCTGTGGGCTTCCTGTTACAGTATTATCCAGCTTAAAATGACTTTAGTGGCTACCATGGGGCACAGAGTGCCCCCCTACCCTGCGAAGCCTTCCACAGACTCACCCATGCTTTCAGCTTCTCCTCCCACATCTCCTCCCCCTTCTCCTAAATTCCAGCCATTGCCAACACAGTTATCTGAACATAAGAACACTGCTTCTACTACTTGGAGTAACCTTCTCTCTTTGTCTGAAAAAGGTTTATCTCAACCCCAAGTTTAGGATTCAGAGGGAATCACCTTCTCTCTGAAGTTTTCCTCTGACTGCCACCTACTTCCTTCTTTGTATACCAAATGTGATTGTGTCCATAGTAACATCTCTCAGAGTTCCTGTGTGTATCTAACTTGATACACACAGAACTTGACCATGGTAACACATAACAGTCACTCCTAGGTACTGGGCACTCTTACAGATATGTCTTACAAATATTAGCTCATTGAACCCTCGCAGCCAGCCTCTGAGAGGAGGACTAGAGATGAAGCTACTGAGAAATCTGCTGTTCACTTACATCCATAAAACATACAGGTGGTGGAATTGAGATTTGAACCCAGAGCACCTATTTCCAGAACCTGAACCATTTAACCACATACTATACTGCCTCCCAGTAAGTTCGGGTTAAAGAAATGTCTGCGTACACAAATGATTTCTCCAAAATGGTAGAAAGAGATCAACTGTTCTTCCCCATATGCCTTCATTGCTCACTCCAGCACACCCAAAGAAAACTCTCCCTGGTGCACCTCTCTCAAGGAAAGTTCTTATCTGCTTTAGTTCTCTTGGAAGAGAAGCAGACGACTGACCAACCTGGAATTAACAGAGCCCTGACATGAGCCCAGTGGGACCTGGCTGAGGGGTGAATACTAGACACTAAATAAGTATTTTCCTTCAAGCAAAATAAAACCAGAGTTTTTTCTTTAGTTTGCTAGATTCCTAGGACAGCGCCTAGCATAAATCCTATGGAGATTTCCAAGCTGGAAGGACTTTACAGATGATGCATTCTAATCCCTTAATATTTAATGACAAGGAAACTGAGGCTCATATCAGCATGTGTGATACTGTCCAGGGCTATGTAGCGAGTGAGTGATTTCTGGGCCAGTGTCCAGAGGAGAGAAAAATACTCTTAAATCTATTGACTCATTCTTTTTCTCTAAGAAGAATGGCCAAATTCTGACATTTTCCTCCATTTTTAAAAAAATTTTAAAAACTTGCATGAAAGGAATTTTATTTATTTCACTCTTTACCTAACATCATTATCTATGGCTTCCACTTCCAAGTTGGCTTAGATTCAAAGGATTTATGGTAGTTCTATAACATCTTACCAGATAAGTGTTCTTTTGTCTCACAAATGAAGAGACTACTTTGCTTTCCTTACCAGCAGTGTTAGCAGAAGGAGAAAATGTGCTTTAACCAAATGTGTTTGCTTAAATAATATAATTGATCATCAACAAAGCCCTACTACCCTCTGAAGTTTCTTCTTAGGAAGATAAAATAACCAAGTTGGGACTTTCCGTTCCTAATGGTTGCAATGACCAAGCTTTTAATAACTACCACTTTTTTAGAAAAACACACAAAACACATTTTGGAAGTTTGGGGTGTTCTGGCATATAAGAATTCTGAATAATTTGAGCCAATATAAGTTTGGGGGGTGGGGATATAAATTGCTGCATTGAGCACTACGCTTGAATTAGACAAATATATGCAAAACTCACTTTGGCCAGTTTAAGGTGACTGGATATCTTTGCTTGGGCTGTCATAACAAAATCCCATAGTCTGAGAGGCTTAAACAACAGATATTTATTTTCTCACAATTCTGGAGGCTGGAAATTTAAGATCAGCATTGTTAGGTTCTGGTGAGGACTCTTTTCCTGGCTTGCAGATGGCCACCTTCTTGTTGTATCCTCACAATACTTTCTCTGATGTCTCTTATTCTAAGGCACTATTCCCATCATGTGGGCTCATCTAAACAAAATTATCTCTAAACCAAATATGGAGCATTAGAGCTTCAGCAAATGAATTTGAATTTGGGGGCAGGGAAGACACAATTCAGTCCATAGCATTCTACCTCTGTCCCACAAAATTTCTATCCTTTTTGCACATGAAATGCCTTCACTCCATATCAACAGCCCCAAGAATCATAACTCATTCCATCACCAAAATCATTTAAATGACATCTAAATTAAATGTCTAAAATGTGAAATACAATTCATCCCAAGGCAAAAGTCCTCTCCAACTGTGAACCTGTAAAATCAGACAAGTTATGTGCTGCCAAAATGGTGGGACAGGCATAGGATAGACATTCCTATTCCAAAAGGGAAAAATTGGAAAGAAGAAAGGGATGCCAAGCAACTCCAAAACCTAGTAAGGCAAATTCCATCAAATCTTAAGGCTTGCGAATCATCCTCTTTGGCTCTATGTCCCATCTTTCAGGCCCACTGGAGTAGCCATGATCACTCCCATAGCTCCAGGCAGGGGTCCTGCCCCTGTGGCTCTTTCTGGCCCTGGATCCTATTAGATTTTATCCCCAAGGGTCAAAGTAGAGGTTTTCCAGCCTGTTGAACCCAAGGCCATGGCTCTGATGATCTCTGAATCACTTTAGCATTATTTTTTCCTCTTCCTGAAGAACAGCACACATTTTCAGCCAAAGAGCCCCATTGACCTGACCTGTCAAATCCAAGAAGTCAAACAGTCTTCCTTCACTTCCGCCCCTCTTCATCCCCTTCTGTTGAAACTGGCAGCGTTTCTGCTCACAGAATCCTATAAATTCACTATTGAGTGGTAAATCAGCTATACCCTCCACATTTTCTTCAGAACATGCTTTCATCTTGTTTTGGAATATGTATAGACTTGGAATTTTCTAAGTCTTCAAGTGCTAGTTTCTTTTGGCTTCACAATTCCTTCTTCAATTTATCTCTCTCTTTCCACATTTTACTATAAGCAGTTAGGAAGAGCCACCCACTCCTTCAACATTGCTGAGAAATCTCCTTGGTTCAATGTTCATTTTCATCACTTACATTTTCTATCTTCCACAAAACACTAGAGCACAATTCAGCCAAGTTCTTTGTACCCTTTACAATAAGAATTATCTTTTCTCTAGTTTCTAGAATCTGAGACCCAACCAGAATCACCCTTAATGTTCATATTTCTAATATATATCTCATTCTAGTCTCAATCCATGACCTAATTCCAAGACCATTTCGACATTTGTAAGTATTTGTTACAGCACCATCCCATTACATGAATTCAAAATTGGTAGTAGTTAGGGTTCTCCAAAGAATCAGAATTGATTTGAGATATATGGATAGATAGATGATAAGGAATTAGTTCTTGTGATTAAGGAGGATAATCTCAAGATCTACAGTCAGCAATCTAGAGACTCAGAGCTGATCATGACCTTCCAGTTCAGCATGAGCAGGCAGGCTCAAGATCCATGAAGAGCCAGGGTTATGGCCTATATCTAAAGGCTGTAAAATACCAGTGTCCTAGCTCAAATAGTCAGGCAAGGGGAGTTTCCTGTTACTAAACTTTTTTGCTCTATTTTGGTCTTCAGTTTGCTGGTTGAGGCCAACCCACATGAGGAATGTCAATGTGTATTATTCAGCCTACTGCTTCAAATATTAATCTCATTTAGAAACATACTCAAAGACATACCTAGAATCACGTTTGATCAAATGTCTGGCCACCCCATAGCCCAGTCAAGTTAATACATAACATTAACCATTATAATGATTCTCAGATACACTCCGCAGCTACTGTAGGCTGCTAGGAAATAATTCCAAAGGGCAATTCAAAGATGTCACTTTGGGAAAAGGCAAAAGAAAACAACTGTCCAATTTAAGATTTTTAAAGAAAACTGTTATAACATTTATGTAGAAATTACCTAAAGATATCAGTAATGAGAAGGAGAGATCAAAGATAAAAATGAATGTTTCCTCTACCTCTCTATATTTTTATTCTTTCTTCCTCTGTGCTTAATCCTCTTATTACAGTAAAACATTAGCCTCGTGGGTAGGGAGAGGCCAATATATATTGAGATTCTACAATGATACAAGAATAGTAATGAAGATGGCTCACCTCCATCGAATGTCCCCCGTGTTCCAGACCATCTTCTCATTTAATTCTCCTTTGAATCCTTTACTAAACCTGGAATTGCACGCTCCATATATTATGTTGTGTTATCCTCACACATGTGAAGTAGGTTTTGTTATCCTATTTTATAGGTAAGGAAATGTCCCAAAGTCAAAGAACAAACCTGAAGTTGAGCTGGGATTTGTATCCAGCATGTCTGACCAGGAAGCCCCTGCTCACTCCTACATGCTGCCTGCCCCTGCTCAGACCCATGAGGACCACGTACATTAGCAGAAATAAATAATACAAAGATGGCTGACATTCTCCTGTATGCTAGAAGCCAGAAGGTATAAGAGTCTAGTCTTGATTTTGCTTCTAAACTGCCATAGGACCTTAAGCATGTACTTAATTTATGCGGGACTCAATTTCTTTATGGGTAATGTGAAAGTTCTGTCTGTCTCATACTAAGCTAAGGTGTTTTGGTGACAGATTCAGATAAGATGATTCTGAATGTGCTATGAAGTATGTTATACAAATGCAGGTATTGGTGAGATTACGCTTATATACATACTGCAGAATGCAGACGCCGTCTTCCTTCCCATGTGACGGACAGAAGAGGCCTTTCTTACAGGCTTCCTCTAACTCAGTGATTTTTAACCAGGGTGCCATGGTACACTGGTGGGCTCTAAGAGGATCTTAAGAGTGCTGCAAAAATTTTTAAAGATAATTTAATTATTTTTGAAAGAAGTTCAAAGCCCAGTAAATATATTCTCTTTTTTTATTTTTTCTTTTTAATCAATATAATTTAAGTGTGCTGTGTAAGTTTAAGTATAGGCTCAAGTGTGCCATGAGATTTAAAAAGGTTGAAAAGCACTGCTCTAACTCATCATCTTACTGCCCAGCTGTGCGAAGCAGGATATAAATCACCTCTTAATTATGAGAAAGACTACATGTACAATGTCTGATCTAACATGTTTGATAAAGATCAATTGCCTTACTGCGTAAGAATAGACATGGGGGGCAGAGCCTGGTACCTACCTGCTCACCAAGTGTCATGGGGAACCCATGTGCAGTATCTAAAAACTAATAATTAACCATGATCTTTCTTGGAAGTGATTAGATTCCAAACTGAAAATACTGAGTGTGGTGGACTGAGAGAACTTTGCCTTAGGAACTGCTTAGCTATGTCAGAGCACTAGCACCCCATGATTCAGGACTCGTCTTTGGGAGAAATTTGGTACTTTTCAGAGATAAGACCTTACTGTCCTTTCTGCCCAAGGGTGAAAATCACATATTTGGCCACAAAAAGCCCCTTTATTGCCTCTCTTGCATTCTCCACCTCATAAATCTTCCAGAGGTGTCAACAGCATAGAAGGCAGTTGCTACTTTAGTAAATCTGGAATGACCCCCCAAAGGCTTGTCACTTGGATGCGTTCAGAATGGCTTTTAGGTTTCTGCTCCCCACTAGTCTAAGTAAGCCCAAGAAAAGATACAACGTGGCTCTCTGATTTCCTTTGTTCTCCCACATCTCCATTCATTTATAACTCCTTTTTTCCTGGTTCACCATGACCACAGTTAGAACTGAGCGCACCGCCCTGGAGAGACGCCTCTGCTCGCAGAGTGGCATGGCTGTTGGAGAGAGTGCTTCGCTCCCAGAGGGCTCAGCTCCTGAGATGTATTTTCTCATTTGCTCATGGTAAATAATGCCTGGGAGGAAAATGAGATGAACAGCGGCAGTTCAAATTGCCCTTCAAACTAAGGTTTATTTTTACTTCTTTTATTTTTCCCAGCTTCCAGATAATCCCTTCCTGATTTCTGTTTTATGTCACTTTGGCTGACATATGTCAAGCTTTTAGCTTTGATTAAAAATAGCCTATTTGGGTGGAAACAGACTATCATGAAGCAGTGGGATTTGACTGTTGTGTTACTTTGATAAATGAAAGGTTAATAAAAAGAATTGGTCTTATAGTTTTAGAAACCGAGCCCTCCATTTAGCTACAGAACAGACACAATCTTTTCAGTCCTTCTTCTTCCTCTGAAAGGTGGGTTCCCCCTACACCACCACCATCACCCTCTCAGAGGAAGAAAGGATTAAAGAGAACTCCATACGGCATGGCTCATCTTTCTTTAGGCTATGAGCTTGTGGTAGTTACTAGTTACCTGGGCATGTATCTTACCTCCTCTTGTTAACTGAGATCTCCCTAAGGTTACAAACCATTCAAGTTTTTCCACAATTTAAAACATGGTGTCTTCCACATAGGAGGCACTCAACTCCAAATATCTATTGGTTGAATGAATGAGCAAACATATTTTAAGAGGTAGAGATGACCAGAATCCTGGACGCTGTTAGGCTCAGTTATAAATTGGCTGCAGTCTCAGCCAGATTTTCAATGCTATGAATCCATACTAGTCAACTGGTAGGCAGAGATGGATAACCGTCCCCTATGAGATTGTTAGTCTCATACAGATCACTGCCTGAAAATGAGACAAGGCATTGCAGTTACGGATACTGTGGCCATGGCACAGTGACCATGCCATGTTCTCTACAAACAGACCAACATCCCCAGGAAGGCCAGTCTCTAGAAACTCAGGCCATGTAGTAAACACACCCTAAGAAGAAACTTTATATTTGAATATTTGCATATTTGCATATTCAAATATAGATCGAGATACTGACATATTGAAGAAACGAAGAATTTATTTTGATTTCTGTGGAAAAACCGAAAGGAAGGATGGGGTGAGAATCCATTTTTCAGGGATTAAAAAAAAGAAATACTGTTTTCTTGGGAGATTTAGCACATTGGCAAAATGTGCCAAAAAAAAAAAAAAAATAGTATTATTTAAATAGCTCCATTAAAATGTTCTTCGGTTACTTTGGAATTTTCCATTTCTGGGCAAAATCTAAACAACACAGAAGGAAGTATGCCTTGAGGTAATTATGGTCAGACCAGATGGGAAATAAGTCCCAGACCACATGAGAAGGAGTGACCACGAGGGACAGGGCCCTTTGACTTGGCAAAACTGAACTGCTGGACTTGACCCGCCTGGCCTGGCTCAGGGCAGGTGCCATCACTCTGGCCATTTACTGACAAGCAACGTGGAGGGGAGAAAACAAGAAGGCTGGAGAAGTGCTGAGCACTAAGAGGCTTTCAGAGGCCCCTGTTGCTAGGGAACGGCTTCCTCTGTGTTCAGACCCAGCTAACTCAAGCTATTCAGATATCGCTGGAATAATCTCTCTTTGCGGGGGGTGGGGCAGCGATAGCCCTCAAAGCTCAGACGTCATGGTAACACCAGGCAGAGCCCGGATTTTCCAGCACGCGCCACAGAGCCAACGGTGCCAGGGCAGAGGCAGACGTGAATGGGTATTTTGTTTTGACTCAGAGACACAGAGGACTGACCCCTTCTGCCTTTCCCTACCCAGGTGCGTCGGTGGCAAAGGTTGACGCAAATACACACAAGCTCATGATCAGTTCCTTAAGAGCAAAACCCTGCTTCCTTCACCTTGGGATCCTGTGTCAGCCGACGCAGGGCTATACAAGTTCATGGACTTTGACTCCTGCATTCCACAGATTCACTGAGAACCCTGTGTGGAAGCAGACACAAATACACAGAGACCCCTAAGGAAGCTTCTAGGTCTTATAAGAGAAACCTACCCAGATTGCAGGGTAGGTTAGCTACACCTGACAGTAACCCGAATAACAGGGCATACTCAAGATGGCAGGTTTCTCATTTTTGCTTCTTACACCTAAGAGGTGCCTGCAGGTAGGCAGTCCAGACTTGGCCTTGCTGCCCCCTGCCCATCAGAAACCCCACCTTCTCCTGTCTTTTCCTTCCACTGTCCTTGACAGAGGTTTCATCCTCCAGATCACCACCTGTCAATGTTCCAGACAGGAAGAAGCAGAAAGGGTGTGCTCCCTGGAGAGAGCTCTCCAGACGCCCCACCGTAGTGGATGCCACATCTGATGTCTTTCTAGAATAACATTAAAGTCTCTTTGCCTGTGTTGTTGTTTTGGGTTGTAAAATGGGTCTTATTTGTCTAGAGTTTATAGAACTTATAGTTTTTTATCTATAGTTTATGAAAAATAAAAAAGCATTTTTCTTTATGAAGGTTATAGAATCTCATTACTGCAAATTTGGAAAATAAATGAATTTATCCCTAATCCCAATATTTACTTAAGAACAGTAAATACTTACTGCCTATGTATTGTGCCAGGAGCCAGGGCTACAGAGGTGACCAACTGCTATGCGCTGATTTATTTCCTCCATTTTGTAAAACTATGCAACAGTTGCTGTATTCTGTATTTATAATTACAGTAAACACTTTCTTCTGCTACTTTTTTCCACATAGCATTAAATCATTAGCTTGTTCCCCATTTTCTTAAGTTACTAATTTTTTTATTTTATTTTATTTTTTTTTTTTGACATAGAATCTCACTTTGTCACCTAGGCTAGCGTACAGCAGCATCATCACAGCTCACTACAACCTCAAACTCCTGGGCTCAAGTTGAGTCCTGGGCTCAAGTGAGTCTGGACTGCCTACCTGCAGGCACCTCTTACGGGTAAGAACCAAAGAGGTTGCTGGGACTACAGACATGCACCACCACACCTGGGTAATTTTCTTCTATTTTGTAGAGACAGGTTACCACTCTTGCTCAGGCTGATCTCAAACTCCTAGGCTCAAGTGATCCTCCAGCCTCGGCGAACCAGATTATAGGCATGAGCCACTGCCCCCGGCCACGTTACTAAATTTTTAATAAGTAATATATGTTTGTAGTGAATACAATTTTTTTTTTTTTTAAACACAGCCTTATGCTCTAGCTCTCACCCCTTCAGGGCACACCACTCCAACGTAAGGATAAGTTGGTAGTGTTAGGGACAGCGGTGGAAGGATAAAACTCTAGTCATTAAAAGTGATTCTTTTCTGAATCAACCGGTGCTTTATTGGCTGTCTTCCTTAGGCACTACCTCTGCTTCCTGAGACGACCTCCAAAATAAACAAGCTGAACTAAGAATCCTTATCTCCGAATCTACTTCTGTAGGAACCACATTAAGACACCTGTGGAAAACTTCAAGGTTATGTGTTATTGGCCAGATATACACCCGATCTAAAAGGGGGGGGGGGTTGGAAATAAGTTTTAGAGCTATGGCTAAACTGTACCCAACAATATCAGCATCTGTGGCTAAAGAAGAGAATTGTATAAACAACTGGCCATCTCTGCCACAGGAGAAAAGACATAGCCACATGTTGCTATATATTACGGGTCATAAAACAGGTGCTAGAGAGATTACTTTCTAAGCATTTCACTGCTTCACTGAGACTATAACATTGGCTTGAATCTTCAAGCCTAGGTGTGTTTTTTAACAGGTGAAGAGGTCCTCTGCAGTAGTGTGTAGGGTTTATAAGAACAGGCAAAGCAAGCACGGGAAGACCAGTTATGAAACTATAAAAAAGAGTTTGGATATGGGCGGCGCCTGTTGCTCAAAGGAGTAGGGCCCTGACCCCATATGCTGGAGGTGGTCGGTTTAAGCCCAACCTCAGCCAAAAACTGCAAAAAAAAAAAAAAAAAAAAAAAGAATTTGGGTATAAAAGACTAATAACATTAACAAGAGCATGATAGCAAGACTGGAAATTTGGATAGGCATGAAAGAGAATGCAAAAGAACTCAATGAGATTCATATCGAGGTGAGATGGAAAGGGGGAATCCGACATGACCTCAAAGCTTGAAGCCAGCAGGATGGCGGAACCACGAACAGAAGTTGTATAGCCAGAGAAAAAAGACAAGTTTGGGGGATACTTCTGTTGTCATTGATTCTACCAGGTTCAAACATCTTTCCTAATAAAGGAAAGTCAGATTTAAAATATTTACTCAATTTCACCAAATCTCCAAAAAAAAAAAAAAAAAAAATTGAAGCGATGACTCATTTCTATACTTTATCTCAATCAAAACATGATTTTATATGCCATGGGGAAATTCCGAGAACTCACCCTAGCCCAGAGATCCTTCCTATCAGGAAACCAGGATGGTTAGGCTTTTTAGAGGGCACCAGATCTAAGATCCTTGTTGATAAACTCACTCCAGTCAGAGGGACATAAAATCAACCCTCTCAATATGGTACTTCTCCAAAATCCCCACTCTGCTCAGAGACATACTGGTTTCTTTTTTTTGAGACAGAGTCTCACTTTGTCACCCTCAGTAGAGTGCTATTACATCACCGCTCACAGCAACCTCAAACTCTTGGGCCCAAGAAATCCTCTTGCCTCAGCCTCCTGAGTAGTTGGGACTATAGGTGCCCACCACAACACCCAGCTATGTTTAGAGATGGGATCTCACTCTTGCTCAGGCTGGTCTTGAACTCCTAAGCTCAGGCAACCCATCCACCTCAGCTTCCCAGACTGCTGGGATTATGAGCATGAGCCATGGCACCGGGCCCTGACATACTGGTGTCTGCAGAGCTGCTGAAGTGATGAAAAGTATAGGGCTTTGGACTCAGCCAGGCCCGGGCTGAGTTTTGGCTCCAACCCTTCCTTGCTATGTGTCTTGGATAAATTAGCTTTTTGATTTTCTTATCTGTAGAGTGGGGATAATAAAGTCCTATTTCAAGATGCTATTGAGAGGATGAATAAGAAATCCATGCAACGCACATAGTGTGGAGCCCCATGTATTGCAAACACAGTACTTATTAAATATTAGCTATTGTTATTGCTATAGTATCAAGGCAAGCACAGATATCAGACGTCATGTGTGCAATTGTGAGAAAAGACCAGTTAAGATAACATGATCCTAAATGTGCTAAAATCAAATATGGCAGCTGCACCAGATTAACTCAGGACCCAACCAGTGGGTTGCAATTGGTAAGAAGCTGAGAAAGTTGCAGCCACCTAAAGGAATTCATGCAATTATCCATATTCTTTAACCCTTTTCAAGTTGTTGAAGGAAACTGCATACAGTGAACCCACTAAGGGCAGGGCAATCATGCAAAGAATTCAGGCCCAGCCAAGGAGGGGGAAGGGAGGGGGGAGGTTTTGGTGGAGGGAGTGTAATGGGTGGGGCCACATCTACGGTGCATCTTAGAATGGGTACAGGCTATTGCACTAATGTACACAGCTATGATTTAATAATAAAAAAAAAAAAAGAAGAAGAAGAATTCAGGCCCAGGAAAAAATTGTAAAGCATCAACTTCTGGAAAAACCTGGCCATCGAGGTTGAGGGCAGTCACTGTGTCTGGTTCAACATAAAACCAAGCAGGCAAAACTCACAGCCCCATCTTAGTGCCCTGCCCAGGGAGAGGCTCCAGAAATGGTCATAGAACAACATGGACAAATTAAACTTGGGATCAAAAGGACCCCAGAACGCTAGAATTGGGCCTTTGCAAAACATGCCCTGACTTCCTGAGTCTTTGCTCTGTTTTGCTTCCGTGACTCAGAAAAAGCCAAGGGCACTCCTCCGTCCCTCCTGTTGTTTTCTCCTTGGTTAGGAAAGCTAAAATTTTCCATGATTACTATATACACTGGAGTCATGCTTGATCGAAATCCATCTCAAAGGTGCCAGGCATACAGGCAGCCGAGCAAATGCTCACAGGGGCAATTTTCCATCATCAGCCTTGCTGAGGCACAGCAGAAACTGTCCTTTATCCCAGCCTTCAGGGGAGCACAGGGGCCTCTGAGCTTCCTTAACGGAGAAGGCCTCGGGGAGGAGCCCAGGACTCGGAGGTTTTCTGGAGACCTCCAACCACCTGCAGCACGATGGTAGAAGCTGCAACTGTTATTCTAGCTGTTCAGCCACACCCATCCGTCAAATTGTTCCATTTCCTGTTAGTACCTTTCATAGCTGCAAAATGTTTGGTAATCCTCCATTGCCAAAATCATGAAAAGCCTCCAAATAGCCTGGTAATAGCCCCTTACACACAGTCAAATGTAACTGCAGGAAACTTCGGGGAATTGTGTAACAAGCACCTGCTAAAGGAAGCATCCATGGGCTGGATGCTAAGTGTTTCCTCCCGTTTCCATAGCAATGCCCCCCCCCCCAACACTCTTAACAGCTCCTCAGACCACAGCCAAAGAAGACATTTCCGATAAAGGAGCAAAACCACCACCCTGTCCATAAAGCCGTAAACACATGAAGAAGAGTTTCCTCTTGCCTAAAAATTATAAAGTTTATCATTGGTTGGTGTTCCTTCCTTTTTTCTCGAATTCTTCCTCATGGCATAAGCCTGGCATTTAAATTTCAGATGCCACCAGGAAGACAAGCCAGGCAGGATGAGGTGATACAGCTAAAAGATGCAACTCCAGCTCATTTTTTTTTTTTACTAGCTATGAATGCAGGCCTGGCTTGGCTTACAATGTGTCAAGAGAAATTAGAACCTAGGTTTTTTACATGAAATTTTCCAGTTTTTAAACATGGGCAATCAATTTTTTTTAAGCCTGGAAGCCAAACAAAACACATCCACAAGCTGAGCCTGCCCGATTTGTAATATTCATCAGAAAAAGTTTAAATCAACTTTTAGGTTTTCAGAATTACTTAACTGCTTTCCTCATGGAATATGAACTGTGTATTAACCCTAATCAGTAAATATAGCAAGATTCATTAATAAGAAAGCTATAAACCATTAGAGAAAGATCTTCGCCAACATTTTGCTGTCTTCTTTTATTATTCCTTTTTTTCATCATATTTCTGTGATGAAGTATAAGTCATCAGAGGTGTTCTTTTCTACGGTGTTTTTTAAAAACAACAAAAACACAGGCTTAGAACATGTGATTACATGTTCAAGTTCACACAGAACAGTCATTAGGCTGAACAGTAGGGCCCATGTTTGAGAGCTCAAAGATACACGATTTATGATTCGTATCTACTCTTAAACTCAAGTTGAGCACGTTCAAATTGAGTTGAAGCATGGTAGTAAAACTAAGCAGATATGCTTTCCCATAGTCAATTCAAGATGGAAAAATTGTGTTCCCTTTAATCATGAAACATTCCCCCAGTGGACACCTAGGATAAAACACTGAATTCAGAGAAAGGTCAGCACATTTTAGGAAGCTTGGGAATGCTGCCATTTTGACCAGTTACTGAGGTATTAAGCAGGTAGTCAAAGAAGTTACTTTGCATTTAGTGTTTTAATTCTTTTTGATAGTTTTGTGTGCACGTGTGATCTCAATCGGGCTCACTGATGCTTTTACATATACAGCAGAACCCCTGTAAAGAGACTAATCAAGAGACTGTAACAAACTACCCAACATAAGGAACTTGGCCTACTATACTGATACGCACATGTGGTGCATGTCCAGTCTGTGAAAATTAGCTCAGCTTAAGGAGGTGATCAGTGAAGGGAGGAGGTCAACTATGGAGGCTCTACTGTATTATTTTATGTTTGTATTCAACGTCCCAAGGAACTGTCCCAAAGAACCCTCTCTTTGTTTGGGTTCTCCCGGGAGCAGACCCTGAGACAGGGATTGTGATGGGAGCCTTTCCAGGTTAGGTGAAGGAAGCAGGAGGAGGGGTGGGGGTTGGGGCAGGGCTTCCCCAGCCAGTGACTCCTGCTGGGGACACTCTGGGAGCCAGTGTGGAGAATGTGCCATGGCTACCTAGCCTGGGGCAAGCAGGTTTTGCTGTTTACTCACCAAGTCCCATCAGGGATCAGGCAAGGACAGCTCCCCAGGGGCTACACAGCATGCTCTGGGGCAAGCAAGAGACAGGCTTTAGGGAGAGACTTGCAGGTGCAGGAAGTGGGACCAGGACGGGTGCTGGGTGTTGGCCTCACACCCCAGCTTCCTCAGCCCCCCATCCTTGACACAGACAACTGACGTTTTCTCAGTATTACATGAAGTGCTGTGCAAGGGGGACTTCAGGACACTTAGGACTTTAGGACACGTGGTCTTTTCAGTCATATTGCTGGCCTGTGCCCCTCCTGTATGGAAATTCTGGAGCAGTGACTGCATATGGAGGCACAGAACAAGATGTGGTGGATACCAAGCCAAGCTGAACTTGGGTCTGTGGCCACCAAGCTAAGCTGCACCCAGATCTAGGGCACTGAGGGGAAAAAAGAAGCTGCATCACAGGGAACTCCTGGGGCCTAAAGTTTCACTTCATTTCAACCTTTGCAGGGAAACATGGGTCCACAGCAAAAACAATGCCAGCAGGAAGGATCTGGGAAAGATCTACAGACCTGGGGTTTTCTCTCTTATAAGCATCAGCTGGGATTTCTAGACCATGACTTCCACACTCCAACTCCTAAGACGGAAGGAGAGGTGCACTCTGAGGAGAGAGCTGGCTGGTCTCCAAGTTCAGGGCATGCAATACAACTTCTGCCTTTTTATTCATCTTTGGGGGAAGGAAGTAAGAAATGGGAAGTAAGTGGAGAGATTCCTCCAGGGTGGACACATTTACTTCTGAATTTGGATGTTAATATCACCTTTGCAATTCTTTCTCTAAAAATTTTTTAGTGAGGGCCAACATTAAATTTAAACAAATATATAAAATAGTAATAAAAGAACGTGAGATAGCGTAGAAACACATCTTGTGGCACACACACACACACACCAACCCCCCACCTCAAAAAAAAAAAAAAATTAGGCAACTCTGCCTCACATTGAACTGAAAATTTCATTCCTACTAACCAATTCACCTTGTGGCCTGGGTAAGTTTCTCCACTTCACTGTGTGAAGAGGACACAAGATTGGATGAAGACTAGTCTGAAATACTAAATGGACTACCAGGAGTCCCAAGGGCAAGTGGGCACAAGATCAAGACTGAGCAGCTTGCTGGTCAAGTGCAGCCAGCCCTCTTGCAAGGCACAGGTGTCCGGTCAACCCGCAGCATGTCAGGCGTATCCTGAACACAGAGAACTGAACCAAACTCTCATTTGTATTTGTATTTTTCCATTTCTGAACAATCAGTGGTCTACTGAATTTCCTGAATTAAAAAAAAAATCTGGAAACCATTAGCTCTCCACCCTTGGAGAGAGGGCAAAGCACAGAGATTGCTCTCCAGATGACCCTGAGGGGGACAGAAGCTGTGGTCCAGAGCCAGGGGTGGTAATGTCCCTTAATACGTTTGGCCGAGAAGAGGGCTGAGAACACTGAAACTGTATTTCATTAGGCTGACACCTTCTCACTGCAAAATGGCAGTGGGCTGGAAGTCGCCTGGTACGCCTGTGACAGACAACCCAGGCGGTCTCCTTCTGCCTCAGCCCCTAAGCATAACCATTACTGCTTTCTCCTGCAAAAACAAACATCACCTCCACTCCTGCTCACCAGAGAAACATCTCCTTGGGTTTTAGGGCCATTCCAACTGATTTCACAGGTAGGAAACACCGAGGGTAGAAAAAGCAAAGCAAAACAAAACAAAAACAACTTTCTCCTACTACTCACACTTGGTAACACAAAATCTATAAGCACATTCTAGAAACACATTCCCGTTACTCAATAAATATGTGATATTAGAGCCCCCTGGCCTCTGGTCTGGTATTTTTTATATTCTTGGAATAGGGAATTGATCTATCACTTTCACAAACCTGTGTTCCTTAGATCAATTTCTAACAACAAGCATGTTGTCACTTTCACTCCTTGAGAAGAATTTATCTGATAGTGAACATCCAATCACTATTGTTTGAAATAGCAACAAAAGAACAAGATTCTTTAGACCAAAATACAGCTTTCATAATTAAGTCTCATAAAAGAGTTTAGGGATTGACTCTTTGCTGAATGCGCTCTTCAACCTTCAGTAGCATTTTCCCTAATAAAAGGCTTCCTACGAACCATTAGGCCCATCTGTCCTAGGGCTAAGGGAAGGCAGAGAAAGTAATTTAGCTTCTTGAAGGTAAGCCCATGTCTGACTCACCTTTGATTCCCCACAAAATCATGGTTTGCAGCATGTTTGTTAAATACCCAAATGAGCAACGGGTTTTGTATCTCAGGTTGGGTTGTCAACCAGACTCGGTTCACTTATGCGTTCATGCTAATTACACTTTAGTCAAATAAACATTAGTTTTAAGTTTTTACATATTCCAAGCATTGTGCTGGGAGTGGAAAAAAACAAACAAAAAAAAAAAAAAAAGAAGAAGTCCCAGTGTTCAGCTTCCACCTCACTGAACTGTTTCATCAAGAGTTTAAAAAGAACAAGCTTCTGTTCCTCAGTCAATGGGTCCTGACTGAACACCTGCTACAGGTCGGCTCTGCCCCAGTCACTCTTTACGTGGGCAGCAGGACATGAAATGGTCAAACGTCCCTGCCTTCATGGTGCTTAACTTCTGGAAGGCGAAGACCAACTAAAAGCAAGTGAACTGCAGGCCAAAACGTGCCGTAAAGGAGTTTAAGGACCAGGTCTTTGCTGAGAGCATCTACCATACCCAGTAGGGTTTTACCTAAGAAAAGTCCTTCTGTGAGCCCTCAGCCCTTAGCCCTGTCTGTACTAACGTTAAGGGGTTGGGAAAAAAATAAACTCAGGATAAAAGAAGTCTATCCTTCGTTTTTGCCAATTGCCTACCCGAACAGTTTTTAATTCATTCTTTAGCCAGTGCATTGGAAGTCTGTGTGGAGAAGAAGTTAACTTTCCTGCAAAATCAAAGGAGGGGGTGATTGAAACAGAGTTGGTTCCAGCAGAACCCTCACTTCGACTGTTCTCCCATGATGTGAAAGGGAAAGCAGACGCTTTGTCTGAATTGTATCAGAAAATAGGTTTCATTTTGTCACTTCCCAAGGTGCCTTACAAGAAAGACCGACCTCTAGGGGCAGTGGACCTCCCCGTAGAGAGGCTGGCCTCAGTTGTGCACCCCCAGGGGCTGCTTGGGGGAACCTGGGTCTCACTTCTCCGTAGAAGTTACAAAACTACATACTTCTTTTTCTCTCATGCATCCATTTTAAGCTGAAGGATTTTAACCGTTTGGGGTTTGTTACTTCACACTTAAGAAACCTATCAACCACAGGAAGTGAAACTAAATGCAGTTGACACAGACAGCCAACTCTGAAAATGTGCTGGGCCCCACTGGGCTCTGGGTGACCTTTAGCAAAAAAAAGTGTGGGAGGGGGGGAGAAGTCTATGCTCATGAAACCCCGACTGTCTTCAAAAGGCTCCAACTTGCAGGGTTCTCCCTTCATGGGACCTAGTGTGGTAATCTTGGGTATCTTGGGATCCTGGCAGCCCCAGGTTGAGTGCAACCTAAAAGATAGTAAAGGATTCCAGAAGATCATCTTGACTTTTACACACGCTTGAAAGTTACTTCAGCAGTCAAAAATATTTGGCCCGTTTCTAAAGCAATGTCTGGGCAAAAAGGATGGCGGATGGAGTCCACATATTTCAAACACATTTTAGTTTTTTAATTTTTTTTCCAACAGCGCAACCAGAAAGGATGCAACTCATTTTCAAAAAGAATTCTCTCAAGAAGACATAAGAAGACACAGTTGGCTCATTCATCTATCTCCCTGCCCACAAGCGAAGGAACTTGAGGGAGAAGATGTCATGTGCCACCTCCCAAAGACTGCTTGCTAATCTCCCTCTTTCTAGAAAAATGGTGCTCCTCAATTTCTACACATTTAGCTACAGATTCTTACTAGGGCAGAATCTATTGTATGCAGGTGTGAGCTATATACTCGAGTCTCTGTACTAAAAAAGAAATGTTCAATTTTGATCTTTTTTGGTTTTGTAAGCTGCTGTACACAGGCATGGTGGTTGGTCTGTTGTTTCAAGATCATCTCAGTGGAATAAGAAGAGATTACATGAAGTCTCATCTTAAAAATGTTCTCTCTGAAATATAAAGGCAGAGTAACTATGGAAGGTTCTGGCAAAGAAGCACATTCAATGGAGAGGTGAAAAGGAGAGAGAGAAGCCAGTTGGGGAGAGTGTGATGGTTAATTCTGTGTCAACGTGACTGGGCCACTGGGTGCCCAGATTAAACGTTATTTCTGAGTATCCGGCATGTTTCTGGATGAGATTAGCATTGGAGTCAGGGGTCTCAGTAAAGATGATTCCTTCCCCAATGTAAGTGGCAGCACCCGAATTGTCAAAGGCCTGAAGGAATAACAGGTGAAAGAAGGGGCAATTGGCCCTCAGACTGCTCAGCTGGGAACATCAGTTTCCCCTGACCTTGGTCTAAGACTTACTTACACGATTGAGTTCCCTAGTTCTCAGGCCTTGGGCTAGAATTGTATCACTAAAAAGTATCCAGGTTTCCTGGCCATCAGCTTACAGGCAGCAAATCATGAGACTTCACAGCCCCATGTGAACCAATTCCTCATAATACATCTCTTTCTCTATCTGTAGCCTAGTGGTTCTGTTTCTCTGGAGAACTCTGACTAATGCAGAAGTAAAGATGGCTTTTGATTTAGCAACTGCTGAGGAATGAAACAAAAGCCCAGGTGAGAACAGGTAAACCACTGCCATTCCCTGTCCTCAGCTACTTCCAGTAACTGGCTTATCTCAGAGTGATGATGCAAGGCTTCGAGTGATGCCTTTTCACTGACACGTATTTCCCTCTGTTCAGCATTGTATCCATAGCCTTCTCCTTGTCACTATTAGGAAAGCATCTTTGTTTAATTTAACTTAAGTTTATTTGAAAGACAGATCTCAATCTGTTGCCCAGGCTAGAACACAGTGGCATCATCATAGCTCACTGTAATCTTGAACTCCTGGGCTCAAGCCATCCTCCTGCCTCAGCCTCCTATGTAGCTGGGACTACAGGAGAGCACCCCCACATTCAGCCAATTTTTCTATTTTTCTTTTGTAGAGACTGGCTCTCGACACAATGCCCAGGCTGGTCTTGAACTTCTGGCTTCAAGTGATCTTCCTACCTCAACCTGCCAAAATGCTGGGATTACAGGCATGTGCCACTGTGCCCAGCTGGTTTATTCTTTACCTGGACAACACACCTGATTATATCAAAGGAATGCTTAAGTACAGGAAAATTTTCCTCTACAAAGTTTCCATCCAGCTGATGATCATTTTTCAGGCCCTTGAAACCTCCTTTTCCCCGTGCAGAGTTATAAGCAAAGCTTAGCTCAGTTTTTTATACTTTTCTTTATTTTTGCACTGAATGCATATATTATATCAAAGGATTGCAATGCATCTTTCTTATTTATTTATTTGTAGATAACACGGTCTCGTTCTGTACCCAGGCTGGAGTGCATTGGCATGATCACAGCTACCTGTAGCCTCAAACTCCTGGCCGCAAGTAATACTCCTGCCTCAGCCCCGCAAAGTCCTGGCATTACAGATGAGCCACTGTACCTGGCTATGATGTATCTTTAAAATGGCACATTTAGGGCAGGGCACAGTGCCTCATGCCTGTAATCCTAGCTCTCTTGAAGGCCAAAGCATGTGGATCACCTGAGCTTAGAAGTTTGAGACCAGCCTGAGGAAGAGTGAGAATCCGTCTCTAAAAACAGCCAAGTATTGTGGTGGGCATCTGTCGTCCCAGCTACTTCAGAGACTGAGGCAAGAGGATTGCTTGAGTCTAAGAGTTTAAGGTTGCTATGAGCTATAATGCCGCAGCACTCTACTGAGGGTGACAAAGTGAGACTCTGTCTCTAAAAAATAAAAATGGTACATTTCAATAAAGGATCTCATGTCACCTTTGAACGATTCAATCCCTGCTCTTGGGGTACTCATAGTGTAAGGGACTCTTGGATGTATGTTCCTGATCAGGAGCTTCCTATGCTATCGGACCGTACGGCGTAATTGTTGCTGCAAGCACCTTCTGCTTCCACCTGTCTCCCACCCCATCCTTCTTTACTTGTTTGCTGATACCTCAAATCTCTTTAACAACCAACACCATTTTTCTATTCCTTAGGTAGATCTGGGCTTAAAATACCAACAGGATGACGAGAGGTGATTCAGTGTACCAAAGTGTGCGTGCCCGAGTCATGCCCTTCTGCTGGGAGAGAAACTAGAACTGCAGGTGGTGAGGGGAGAGCCCCACGGAGGAGAAGCAGGTCTCAGAAATGGCCGGCGGGGTCAAAGGTCAGCATCGGCTACCTGCAGGCGCTACTCAGTGCTTCTCTTGCTGAAATGGGACACCCACTGACAGCCACCAAGGCTGTATCACATTAAGGGGGACTTGTTATAAATGGGCTAATATATCTATGGAACTAATATATCTGCAGAGTCGAGGGGAAACGTAACCCAAGTCTGAGTGGGCACCAGGGTTCTACCTGTTACAGACAAGTCACCTACTAAGAAAACCCTCAAAGCGACCTAGACTGAATTACCAAAGGGCGGGAGGCAGGTGGTGGTGGTGGTAAAGGTTACACACACTCCTAACTAGTCTGTCCTTGCCCCGCCACGTGGCCCCTGCAAGTATAAATTATAGACCTCGGGATAAAGTGGCAGACGCCTAAGGATTAGGTCACCAGCCAGAAAACAATGGGCTGAACTCCAAACCAGTATCACTTC
The DNA here is from genome assembly GCA_963574355.1 of Loris lydekkerianus. NCBI lineage: Eukaryota > Metazoa > Chordata > Mammalia > Primates > Lorisidae > Loris > Loris lydekkerianus. The sequence continues at coordinate 27,050 of CAUYPK010040888.1, forward strand.
GGATTCAGCGGACAGTGTTTGGTGTTCACTTTGTGAATACCCAGCTAACATCTCTCTGCACAAATGAAGTTCATATCTGCTCTCCAGGGCCCAGCTCCCCTGTTGCCTTCTCTCAGAAAACTTCCTGCATCCCCCAGATTGGGTTTCCTTTCAGCTCCCTGATGCCTCCAAGTTTCCTGCTCACATCTCAGCTTCAGCACGTCCTGTATCCTGCCTTTCACCTCAGCCCTCTGTGCTCACATTTTCCAGGCCGCATTTGACGATTAATATGAACCCCGTGAGCGAGACAATCCCAGCATCCTGCTGCCTCTAAATTCACATGACGTTACACCTGTTTGAAGGCTGATGTTTCTCTATGACTTACATGTTCTTTTATTTGTTTAATGGCTGCATTTCTCCTTTCCTTAAGCTCCAAGAAAGGGAGTCGGATCTGTTGTATTTACCGCTGTATATACCATCATATGCCACCTGATGACATGTTGGTCAACAAGAGACCACGTACATAATGGTACATAATGGTGGCATCGTAAGATTAAAATCCTGGCTTTTTTGCTGAGCCTTTTCTATGTTGAGATATGTTGAGATATGTTTAGATACGCAGATACTTATCATTGCAACTGCCTGCAGTACGTAGTGCTGTGACATGCTGGCCAGGTTTGTAGCCTACATGTGTGGCTGGCTGTGCCATCTAGGCTTGGGTAAGTTCATTCTGATGTTAGTACAACGACGGTATCACCTAACAATGTGTTTCTCAGAGCATGTCCCTGTCATCAAGCAGTGTGTGGCTATATAGTATAATTCCTACCAATATACCTAGCTCATAAGAGATACTCCAAAAATTTTTTCTTGCCTGAATATGTGTCCATACTTTTCAAATAATTTAGTAGACACAACTTACACCTAACAGGATTTCAAAGAATAATTGCAATAGAAGGGAGATCAGAATCAAATGACTAAAACTAGAGACACAAGTGCTTTAAAGAAAGACACACTGCAGAAGTCTGCACTGGGGAATAGGCCTGGGTAAGGAAGAGGGACTCTAGAACAAGCCCCCCACATGAACGGATCTCAGCATTTTTTAGAAATTGTGAGAAATGGGGGGGGGGGGGTAAGGAACCATGGCTCGTGCCTGTAATCCGAGCACCTGGGAGGCTGAAGCAGGTGAATTGACTGAGCTCATAGGTTCAAGACCAACCTGAGCCAGAGCGAGAACCCCATCTCTAAAAACAGCCAGGCATTGTGGCAGGCACCTGTAGTCCCAGCTACTTGGGAGGCTGAGGCAAGAGGATCAGTGAGCCCAAAAGCTTGAGGTTGCTGTGAGCTATGATGCCACACCACTCTACCCACAGTGACCAAAAAAAAAAATAAAAGAAAGAAATTGTGAGAAACTCTACATTTTCTGCTTGAAATTTCCACTTAGAGGACTATTATATATTTTTTAAGAAATCAGAGAAATAAGCCCTTTATTCACATGTCAAAATCTAAAACCATACCAGCTGATCACAAAGAAATCAGGATTCTTATTTCTGACTAAGCTTTGTTCCTCCTTTTCTCCATAGTTTTTCTTTTTTTTTTTTGAGACAGAGTCTCACCTGTTCCCCCCCCCCCCCCCGCTACAGTGCTGTGACATCACACCTAATACCAACTTCAAACTCTTGTGTCAAGCTGATCCTCTTGCCTCAGCCTCCCAAGTAGCTGGAACTACACATGCCCCTCACCACGCCTGGCTAGTCTTTCTATTTTTGGTAGACACAGGGTCTTAGTCTTGCTCAGGCTGGTCTTGAACTCCTGAGCTCAAGCAATCCACCCACCTCGACTTCCCAGAGTGCTACGATTACAGGCGTGAGCCACCTCACCAGGCCCTTTTCTGCATAATTTCTTTTCACATGGATGCCCAACTCCAAATGTATTTGCTGAGGGAAATCTGGACTGCTTTGCTGAATTTTTAATAATGTGCGCTGAGGGTCTAAAGATTGGGCAGCCTGGAAGATTTTTGAGAAGGAGATGGCTAATCTCTCACCCTGAGATGTCATGGGGGAATTCAGCAGGGTCAAGTCATATCTTAGAATGAACTAAGTCATATCTTAGGCTGAACTCCAAACAGGTATCACTTTGGATTCAATTTACAACGTTTGCTTTTCACCTTATAAACACCCTGGATAATGTGTCTCTCTTTGCAAACAAATTTCACCCCTATCCTTCAAGGTCCAGCTCATATGCCTCATTCTCCTGGAAGGCATCCTAGATCCCCCAAACTGGGTTTCTCTCACCTCTCTTGTGCTCCCAAACCCCTTACTTTTGTCTCTCTTCCAGCACATTCTACATTCTGCTCCATGGCAGACACTATGCCAAGAGGGGAAATAGAATCATTTATAATAGCAGCTGAGAAAGTCTCCGGCTCGGCCACATTTGCATTGACATAGAAAGCTCCCCCCATCCTCCCAGCCTTCTTGCCATGCTGAGGAATTGAAACTCAAAGATGAGTGTGCAAAGGGGGTACCCAGAACCCTTTGCAAAGGCATGATTTGCACCAGGCCTCTTGCTTTAAACTCCAAACTTCATTACCAGCACCATCAGCCCCACGGCACCTCCTTTGATCCTCCTTACCAGCACAAATTAAATTGCCCCTTCCTCAGGGCTCCTGGCAGCACTTTGATTATATCCAACTTTTCCATTTATTCTTCCTGTTGCAAACATAATTTGTTGTCTCGAGGGCAAGTTCCATGTCTTACTCTTTTTTATATCTTAGAAATCTAAAATAGGCATCGAATTGGCCCCCTATAAGACCCACCCCAGCTGCGTCCCCATTACCGAGAGGAAAAGACCGCGTGCAGGTAGAGGATCCAGTGAGCCACTTCAGAATTTACTGAATGACCACTATGTGCCGGGCACTGTCCAGGGTGCTAGGGACACCCTTAAACAAGACCAGCATCATCCCTGCTCTCTAGGAGACAATAAGTTAATAAACCACAGACCAACAGAAAGATGATTTTGGATTGGAATAACTACGATGGAACAAAATGAAAAATGGGAGGAAGAGTGCTTGGGAAGAAGGTGGAGATGGTCAGGGAGGGCTGAGCTGAAACCTGTGGACGAGTTGTGCAAGGATGGGAGGGTGGGGATCCTGTGGCCTTAAGGCCACATGAGGCCCTCTAGATCCCCAAATATGACCCTTTGATTGAATCCAAACTTAACAGAACAAATCCCTTTGTTAAAAGATTTGTTCTGTAAAATTTGGATTCAGTCAAAAGGCTGCACTCAAGAATCCAGAAGGCCACACATGGCCCTAAGGCTGCAGGTGTCCCATGTTTAAGGGAGTGCAGGCAACTTGGGAGAAGACAGGGTGGAAAGAAATGGCAGGGCTGGCTAATCACTAATTCTCTCTTCTCTTCCTGGTTTGCAGATAGCCACTTCTTACGGTATCTGCATATGGCACAGAGAGAGAGAGAGATAAAATATGATCTCTGATGTCTCTTATTTTAAGGCACTAATCCCATCACACGGGCTCATCTAAACCTAATTATCTCCCAAAGGCCCCACCTCCGAATACCACCACCTGGAGGATTAAAGCTTCAGCACATGAATTGGAATTTGGGGGCAGGGGAGACACAATTCAGTCCACAGCATTCCACCCCTGCCCCACAAAATTTCTATCCTTTCCGCACATGAAATACCTTTGCTCCATCTCAACAGCCCCAAGAAGCTTAACTCAATCCATCCAGATGGGAGCAGGTGCCACATTTCTTACAGCAGGTGACTCTGTTTGCACAATCTTTTCATTACTGTTTCCATTTTCTTAATCCTGCTCCCCCATTTTAATTAAATTATAAGCACCTCAACCTCTGCCAGCAGTAGACACATCTGGAGTCATCCTCTTACACTGGAAAACAGAGGCTGAGAGTATTAAGATTTCCGAGCTTTCGTTAGTATTAGGTCCATTCTACTGATGTTTATTTTTATGCCCATTATATCTCATTATCACCACTGATCTTAATCATACATCTAAGTTATAAACTCACTCACTATTTGTGTATTTCCACATTATCCTGTAGGCAGTCCTATTATGGGGTAAATCACTTTGGCAAAGCTGCATACTTTAGCTAATAACATAAAAAAAAAAAAAAACAAAAAAAAAAACTCCCAGCAAACTTATCTAAATAATGTTTTCTTTAATGATCATATTTCCAGAAATAACCACACTCCTCATTTTAGTATTATTCAACTGGAAATGTCTCCGTCATCATCTGCTTCTGTGTAAGTATTTGTTCGTGAAGAACTGTAATCAATAAAAGACAGAAAACAAAGGCATCTGCATCGTGACCAGATCACCCAGATGTTGTGCCTAGAATACATCAAATGTGGCGTTTCTCGTCGTGTTTCCAATCATTTGGAACATACAGATTTTCCTTTGTAATCCATAAGGCTTTGGGAGGCTCTGAGACCTGCTGTCAGCACTGATCACCCAGAAAAGGAGGAATCACACAGAGTTACCCTACCTGACGCCATCTTCTCCTCCGACTCGAGGCATCTAGGTTCTTCTTGAAATCCTTCTTCCTAAGTTCCAGCCCCACAAGTCAAAAAAGCAGGGAGAAAGTGAAAAATAACGCATTAATATAAAGCAACACTTTTTGTAAACTTCCTAATTCCTAATAAGATCAAGACCTGACAACATCAGACCAAGTCTTAGAGCACTGAAGTTTTAGACAAGCTACAAATCCAACAATAGATTTCAAGCAGAAAAACCAGGTGGGGGTGTCAAGTGACCCAACTCCAGGGTGCCATTCACATGGTGGCATCTATGAATAGTGTCCTTGAGGTAGAACAATTCAGGTCCCCTTGTGACTAATACATTTGGGGACACTCATGACTTAGTGTGATGGCTTTCTCCACAGGATAGAAATTCTGCCACAAAGAAAGCTTCACTTTTCTCAATTCAAGGAGCAGAGTGAGTCATGTACTTTTGAAAACTCTCTCGCCATTCAGTTATTTTTATCTCTGAGAACGTGGGTGTACACATTCTTCTCCGAGTCCTGGTATGATGTTCTTTAATGACAATTGTCACTGCTAAAACACTGATAAAAGTGGACCCTGCTGAAAGTGAGGGAGGTAAATTAAGAGGAAGGTCTAAATGCTACTTTTCTAATTTGTCTACAAGATGACTCCATGCCAATCCATTCGTTTATTTTTCCCTTCATTGAACAGGTATTTGTTGAGTGCCTGTTCTGAACTATCTCTACTTACCTATCTTAATCTTTGTCAAGTGCCTGTTCTGAACTATCTCTACGGGATCTTAATCTTAAGCAGGCTCTGTCTGATGACTCCTGAATTACACTGCAGACAGTGCCTATTCAGCTTCCTTCCTAGCCTAACATACTTTCTGTACATACTTGGTTGTTTTTAAGAAATTAACTCAGGGCAACACCTGTGGCTCAAAGGAGTAGGGTGCTGGCTCCCTATACCAGAGGTGGTAGATTCACACCCAGCCCTGTCCAAAAACTACACAAAAAAAAAGAAAAGAAATTAACTCAATAGAAGATATTCTAGACCATAATAAAGCACATGGGTGTGGGGTTCCATAAATAAAAACTGGGGCTATTCTGTAACCAGAATGGGACCATGGAACTCAAAAACTGATATTCTGAGGCCAGATGGGGTGGCTCACACCTGTAATCTTAGCACTTGGGAGGCTGAGGGAGGTGGATTGATTGAGCTCAGGAGTTTGAGACCAGCCTGAGCAAGAGTGAGACCCTGTCTCTACCAAAAATAGAAAAACCACCCAGGTGTTATGGCAGGCATGTGCAGTCCCAGCTACTCAGGAGGCTGAGGCGAGAGGATCACTTGAGCCCAGGAGTTTGAGGTTGCTGTGAGCTATGATGCCACAGCATTCAACCTAGGGTGATGGAATGGAGTGAGACTATCTCAAAAAAACAACCAAAAAAACCCTGATATTTTCTATTATAAGAACACTCCCAAATTTGTTCAAAATTTGCCAGGTCTTAGGCTATATGTCATCTGGATCAGAATCCACCAGACTCTTGAGTTCATTTAATAAGATTTTTTAAAAATGTCTATTTCAAAGGAAATCAATCTGTCAAAGGATACCTGTCCTCCCATGTTTACTGCAGACCTACTCACAATAGCAAAGCTACAAAATCAACCAATAGCGTCTGTCAACATGTCAATGGAGAACATGTGGTGTAGACACAGAATGGAAAACTATTCGGACATAAGTAAGAATGAAACTCTGTCATTTGCAGCAACTGGATGGAACGATGGTCACTAGGTTATATGTGATAAGCCAGGCACAGAATGACAAATATTGCGTGTCCTGTGTGGGAACTAAAAAGTTGATGTTGTGGAATTAGAGAATGAATGACAGACAACAGAGGCTGAGAAGGGCTGGAGGGAGACGGGGCAAGTTGGGTTAATGAGTACACAGATAAAAGGAATAAGTTGCTAGGTTTGACAGCAGAATAGGTGACTACAGTTAACAACACTGTAGTGCATATTTCAAAATAGCTAGGACCTGAAATGTTCCCAACACTTAGAAATGACAAATACTCAAAGTCATGGACACCCCAGATCCCCAGACTCTAACATTACACATCTGATGCATATAACAAAATACAAACCTATACCCCATCAATAGTACAAATATCGTGTATCAATTAACATTTTTTAAAAAAGAAATGTCACTTGCAATTTATAAAGAGTAGTTTCATTAAACATTATCAGAATCAACTCAGAAGGGAATTGATTTTACCTGGGTTGGGAATAAACATTTTTCCAGAAACCAAAAATCACATCCAAATGGTCATCATAAAAGACCAGTTCCAGAAATCTGTCCTACTTTTAAAACCCATGAAGTAGTATTGGCACGGGCAATTTGGGTCAACAAAGCTTTCATTCAATTATCTCAAATTTATTTGGTATAAGAGATTCCAATGAAAATTGCTTCTAAAGTTACATAGTTTAAAAGGATATGAATTAAATAGCACACCAAAGGACACATAAATTATAGAAAAGCTTCATCAAATAGCAACTAAAGGTGTCAAGTAATTTCTTATTTCACAAGGCCAGACAGAGCAGTGTATTATGAAAATATGAGGAGTTATTTTATAATACAGCCACAGGGAAAATCTCCTGAGATGCCAAAACAATTCAAATAAAGTTGTTTCAGAGATGAAAAGATTCTCCCCTTTGAGCCAATAAGGCTGTTTACTTTTTTATTGCTCTGAATTCCAGAATAGTGAATAACAGCCCTTTCCTTCAAACATATGTATTGCTCTATTTCAAATAGCCTCTTCCCAAGGTTTCTCTTTAACTAGGAAGAGCTGCAAAGCCCCACAATGCTCTGCAGAGGGAAGGGTGTTTGGAACCCTCTTGGCTGGAGAGCTCTCAGCACAGAATAAACCAGCGTCTGTGTCTCCAGCAGTATAAACTATGCCCTGTTTAGAGAAAAAAGCTGAGCTCCCAAGTTCCTTGTGTCTCTTCTCTTCAGTGAGAGGCCATGATTTGCTGAATTTGTTCTTAGTGGCTTTTTTCCCAGCAAGGCTAGAATAAAATGACAACAGTCCAACTGTAATGGACATCTGTTGATTTCGCTGCCGGCCATTCACTCCCTCTCTATCTAGGAAGTGTGTCCTGGTTTCCTCTTTAAGGCCATCTCATCCCACTCTTAAGGAACTGTGGTCTTCTGTGGTTTCCCAGGCTTCACGAAGCTGGCTCCATGCTCCCTGCCCCACACTCCAGAGGCGGAATACGTGACCCAGGCCTTTGCCCATCTGTCTGGTGCATCTCACTCTGATTGGTTCTGAGCAGTCATGTGACCCACACTTCTGGGACTATGACTCCTAGTCTTATACTGGCCCTGACACCAGAAAGGACTGTAGAACTTGAAGGTGCTGCGTTGCCACCACCTTGCTATTACGTGGGGCTCAGACTGAAGCCCAGAGGATGGAAGGTAGCAGCAAGAGATGGATTAATGCTTTGCTTGATAATAATATCTATTGAGCCCCCAATTCAGCCATGCTTGATGCAAGCTCAACTCTAGACTTTATCTGCATAAGTCAACTGATATATTCCTTTTATTTTAAAAATATATGTGTATACATATTTCTTTTTCAATCAAACTAATTTCTATCAGTTTTTCTGTCCTATCTAACAGAATAAGTCCTAGGTAACACACCAATATAAGAGCTGTCGTGCTGAAAGCATTAATATCAGGTGTGCTGGTCTCTGGTTCTGTACCTCACACATCATCATCCTTTGTAATGCATTTAAATTGGATGCAACCCTATGAGGTACCAAGAGGGTACTATTAACTTTTCATCTACTATCATGTATCCGTTAACAATAGGGATATATTCCAAGAAACACATCATGAGGCAATTTTGTCATTGTGTGAACATCCTCGGGTGTAAATACATAAATCTTGCGATACAGCCTAGAGCACACCTAGGCTACAAACCTGTAGAGGATGTTACTGAACTAAAACCTAGAGAGGTGATTGTAAAACAGTGGGATATCATGTCTCTCAACATATCTAAATATAGAAAAGGCACAGTGAAAACAGCATTATAGTCTTATAAACCAGCATCTCTCTCTAGTGCTGGTCTGGGGTCCATCATTGACCAAAATGTCATGTGGTATGTGACTTGCATCTCCTTTGAGAACTCATTTCAAGGTGTTTTATTGAAAAGTCAATGAAAATCACACCTGAGTTTATACTTAGTGAGTTCAAAGTATGACTTTGATACACATTAGTTTCTTTTCCTATGATTCACCTGGTTGAACATGATGTCAAAAAAAAAAAAAAAAGAAAGAAAACAGAAAAGAAAAAAGTTTTAAAAACATGAAGAAAATAACATCATTAACATAAATCACTAATGACAACATTTGCCTCAGAGTTTGGCAACTGACAATCAGCATTTCATTCCATGTTTAAAAGCAAGGAGGTAGTTTGTATGAGAAAGAGTGAAAAATCCTGACCAAGGATTAAAGAAGCATAGTTCTATATTTTTAAACAGACGCATAATAATTATACATATGTATGGGGTACATGTGGCATTTTAATGCATATGTAAGTGGGCAAATCAGGAAAACTGGCTTATTTATCAAGTAAAACATCATTTCTTTGAGGTGGGAACATTCAAAATCCTCTCATCTCATTATTTTGAAACACAAAATATTGTTAACTACCATCAATCACTCTACTGTGCTATACAACAAGGAAACTTCCTGTCTCATTATAATTTTGTATCCATTAATCATCTTCTTCCTCTCCTTTCTTCTCCCCCTTGCCCAGCCTCTGATAATCACTATTCTGTTCCATGTGAGTCAGAACATGGGATATTTGTCTTTTTGAGCCTGGCTTATTTCACTTAACATAATGGCCTCCCCTTCCATCCACACAGCTGCAAATGATGGGATTTCATTCTTTGTTACACCTGAGTGGTATTCCACGGTGCAGGCATGCCACATTTTCTTTATCCATTCATCTGGTGATGGGCACTTCGGTTGACTTCACATCCTGGCTATTGTGATTGGTGCTGCAATGAATGGGCGGTGGGGTGGAGGGTGGGGGTGGGGTGGGGTGGAGACATCTCTTTGACACACTGATTTCTTTTCCTTTAGATATATACCCAGTGGTGGGGTTGCTGGATCCTGTGGTGTTTGTTTTTAGTTTTATGAGGAATCTCTATACTGTTTTTCATACTGGCTATACTAATGTGCATTCCCACCAATGGTGTATTACAGTTTTCCTTTCTCCTCATCCTCACCAGCACTTGCTATTTTTTGTCTTTTTGATAATGGCCATTCTAACTGGCTCATTGTGGTTTGATTTGCATGTCTCTGGTGATGAGTGACGTTGAGAATTTTTTCTTATACATGATAGCCATTTGTATGTCTTCTTTTCACAAATGTCTATCCAGATCATTTGCCCATTTTTTAATCAAATTACTTGGTGTTTTTTGTTTGTTAGTTAGTTTGTTTTTTTGGGGGGGGAGGGGTGGGGGCTGAGTTGTTTAAATTCCAGGATTCTTTATTAAATAAATGGTGCTGTGCCAGAAAACTGGCTATCCATTTGCAGAAGAAGGAAACTTGACTCTAATCTCTCACCACATACAATAATCAACTCAAAATGGATTAAAAACTTAAGTGTTAAGACTCAAACTGTGAAACTACAAGAAGAAAACATAAGAGAAATGTTTTAGGACATTTTTCTGGACAAAGATTTTTGGATAGTACTTCAAAAGCACAGGGAATAAAAGTGAAAATAGACAAATGGAATGATATTAAACCAAAAAGCTTCTTCACAGCCAAGGAAACAATCAACAAAGTAAAGTGATAATCTACAGAACAGGAGAAAATATTTTAAGCTATTCATTTAACAGGGTGGTGAGATCTAGAATATACAAGAGGCTGTTTGTTTGTTTTTTTTGTTTGTTTGTTTTTGGCCGGGGCTGTGTTTGAACCCACCACCTCTGGCATAGGGGGCCGGTGCCTTACTCCTTTGAGCCACAGGTGCCACACAGGGCTGTATTTTTTAAGGCCTTTCTAGGCAGCACACGCTGAGGAATGGAGTTCTTTTAAAGAGCTAGTGCACTGGTACGTAAAACGACTGCTTTTTTCCTCTGCAGTCTGCAGAGACAAGTGTTTGCTAGTCCTTTCTGCTCCCTGAACTAGGAGATTTAGGATGGCATCTCTTAGGTGGCCGTGTAAGTGGTAGAGCTCTTGGTGTGAGAGCAAATTCCTCCCCACTGGTGGTGAGTTAATAATTGACTGTCTCTTGAACTCCTCCCTGCGTGTTATTTCTTCTAAATCAAACAACTCAACAGCAAACTCCCCAAATAATCTGATTAAAAGCCAGGCCACCAGATAGCCACTGGAGGTGTTTTATAGAAAGGAAGGAAGGAAGGAAGGAAGGAAGGAGGAAAGGAAGGAAGGAAGGAAGGAAGGAAGGAAGGAAGGAAGGAAGGAAGGAAGGAAAGAAAGAAAGAAAGAAAGAAAGAAAGAAAGAAAGAAAGAAAGAAAGAAAGAAAGAAAGAAAGAAAAAGAAAGAAAGGAGAGAAAGGAGAGAGAGAGAAAGAGACCAGCTCCATCTCTGCACTGATCCCAGGGGTATGAAGTCCCTGAGAGTGTCTGTGTATCTATATTCAACTGCCATTTTCCCCCCTACAGTCTAGTAGAGACACACACACACACACACACACACACATATATCTAATCTCTTCCACTTTCAAGGTTATTGAATTCAGTGTCAAGCCATGGAGAAACTTAGGGTTAGGGCCCTGTATGTGGGGCCCAGACCTTCACCCAAAAGCTGGGTGTTGGGATTCCGTTCCCAATGTTATGGCACAGTGCCGAGTGTGGGAGCTCAGCTTTTCCTGTCTATTCAATGAGAATGTTTTCCTATCCATTCAATGAGAATGCCTTCGGTTGCCCAGCGGGCAAGAGCCTCTCAACTGGTCTGATTTTCTCTCAGAGGGAACTGACCTGTGGGAAGATCCTTATTTGGGATGCTCATGGGTGGAGAAGAATCAGGAGCTTCTTGTGCCTTTATACTCTTGACGTCACTTGGTTCTGTTCATCTCCACTCATTATAACAAATTTGTAACTAACAGATTCTTGGCTTCAACTTCTTCCATTTGGAATATGGGTCCCAAATATGACTCATCCCTTTCTAGAAAGATTGAATTTTAATTTTAAATAAGTATTTCCCTATCACCAACCATTTAAGGAATCTTCAAGTTCTCCCTATTATGAGCTATAGTACAAAGCACATTTTGCAATATGTAGCTTTTAATATTTTTCTTATTTCAAATACTTTTGGGTTAGGGTTTGAAGGGTACTATTGTGGATCAAAGGCCATGATTGTCTTTGAGGATCTTGATGCAGATTCAGAATTACCCCTAAAAACGTTTCAGCAAGTTCGTGTGTTAAAGTGTGACAGTCTCATTACAACCTCTAGCAGTGTCTAATTCCACATTTTGATGGATGTGAAGAGCCTCTTACTAGAGGTCATTTTAGAAATTAGTATCCAACACCCACCATTCTAGTCCTGAGAGTCTCTCAGACTGTGTTGCATTGCTACTAATAAAAATGTTCAATTTTCCATACAATCCCACAAGCTCTGTCTATCTCTCTAAAATATAGGTTCTTCCATAGTAGAGGCTGTGCTTCCTTTTCAAAGCTTCATTCAGGGTCTACCCTATCTCTTAACAGGTTCTTACTATTGCTGGGTAAATTCACTTGTTCACCTACTTGGTATCTTTGTTTAATGCCCAACATAGTAACACATCCTGCAATAAATATTCACACACATCCCTCTGGGTAGCACAGAAAAGGCAGCAGTTCCTCCAAGAAGGCTCTTCCTTCATCACATGGTCAAAGCCATCAGGAACTTTGGGGTCACATCATTTCAGCTCATATTTCAAAGGGGACAAGGAGCTTCTCGGTCCCTACATTCATAGACAGAGTTCCGGGCCAAATCTCTGGCTGATCCATCTTGGGTCACACGCTTACCCTGAGTCACAGTCACATGCCCTCTACTGCTCCCAGGGGAGTTGATGGGAGCTTTGATCTTCCAGATCTGAATCACTACCTGTTCCAACAGCCACTGTAGGGAGAGAGTGGGTGCTGTGAATGGAAGATCCCTAGAACCTCATGGAATAGAGGAAGGCAAAGTTCCCTAAGGGAAAGAAGACTGTCTCCCAAAGCAGAGGGGTAAGGGATGCTGGCCACAGGTCATGGTGCTATTCAAATTACGCACAACACAATGGCCTCCTCCCAAGGAGACCAAACTCTAATCACCACCATGGGGTTAAAGATACCTTCTGTGTATTGAGTGGCTTGCTTGTGCCAAGGGCTTTACATGGACTGCGTGTGACATGGGATAGCACTCAAAACATTTAACAGCATGAATGGCATGGGCTCCAGCTAGTGAGAATGGACTGGCTCCTGGAGTCCCTGGGGTATAGGCCTTAACTCATTAGTTTCAGGACCCCACTGGGGTGGGGGAGGTGATATGGGAAATGGACACCACTCTAGACCCTGGGGAGCATCTATGTGCTAGTGGAAACAAATGGATGTTAATATTTTAACAGCCAATATGTCCTTACAGACGCATACCTGTTGAGAATTTTCAGCCTTGAGCATCATCTTAATAACCATACTTCTAGAATATAGGTACCATATTTACCGTGTGTAATGTGCATCCACATTTTTAGCCCAAACTTTCAGTGAAAAATTGTTTTTCATTTTAATTTTTTCATTCAAATTGTTACTTGTTTATGTTTAGGTACTTATTTTTTGTGGTATAAAAGAATTTTAGCATTTATTTTTTAACAGTTATGGTACAAGAAATTTTATGTAACAAATAATTACAAAACACAAAGACAGATACAAGGTACAAGAAATTTTATTTGCCATTAACAAAATAGTACTACCCAGGTAGTATAAAGCACATCCTTATTTTCCCTCAAAAATCTGGGCAAAAAGTGCTCATTATACACAGAAAAATATGACACATATTAGAGGTATGTTGTAGTGTATGCTGGAGGTATGGAAGGCATCTTATTGGAGCATCAATTTTACACAAAGATTTAGGAGGGAAAACTTTATGTATATATTGAAACCAATCTGACTACAGTGTAGAAGGGTATAGACAATAAACACAAATGTGTAGGATGAATGTGAAATGCCAAGGAAGTTTGGACATGGGATCCCTGAAACAAGGAGTACCCATGTAGCGAAGATTAAAAAGCACTGTCAGAGCAACTGCAGTGTAGACATTGATTTGTGTAACCTTTATACAGAAGAGGGGCCAGAGGGAGGAAGACTTTGTTTAAGGGCACACACTTTGAAATGGAGCAGGAATTCACACCATCTTCCTGGCTCAGGGCACCTGCTCTTGAGCAATATCATACTGCCTTCCTCAACATTAGCTCCTTACTTATTTTGATTTTGAAGTTTTTGGCCAGGGCTGGATTTCAACCTGCCACCTCTGGCATATGGGGCCAGCGCCTTACTCCTTTGAGCCACAGGTGCAGCCCACTTATTTTGATTTTGGAAAAATTTAACCTTCAAGGGAAGAATAGCAAGTTGTTGAAAAACTGTCCTTAGTGAAGGGATTAACTGGACAGAACTTTAAGGTAAGGAAGAGTGTATAGGTGGCCCAGGTCTAGAATGAGCGACTGTTCCTCCCTGTAAGGAAAGGCCCTAAAAAAGACAGATTCTGTTGTGTGTTTTGAGGTTTAGAAAGCCTCATGCCAAGAAACCCACAGGAACAAAACAATATTTATCACAGGGTGGAAATTTCAGAACCAGTTGCACAGGGAAGTTTGACGCAATCTTTTGGTTATAATTCAACTTACTAATCCAAAGTCCAAAGTTACACAATGATTGCAAATAATATCTGAATTAAAGTAAATTCTTCTCAAATTTCTGGAGGATAGAAGGAGTGAGACTGAGTGCCTGTTCTTGTGAGCCGAAATTTTTTTATTTATATATATATAGTATGGAGGTTGTGTTACAGATCATAAGTGAAAGTTAGAATCATGACTTTTAGCTTCTCAAAGCATCTAATTCTACTCCACAGGCACTCTGTAAACACTTATTGAATGAACAGTTAAATAAGTGAATGGATTATGTTTATTTTAAAGAAAAATTTTTCTTCCAAAAATCTTTTGGTGTAAAACAAAAGTTCTAGTACTTCTGGTACTTCTGGCCTCAAGTACTTCAGGTCACACTGCTTCATATCCCTGAAGAAACATGCACAATTTGAGAGATGTCTGTTTTAGTTGATTTGGGCTACTAATGAAACACTATGGACTGGGTGACTTATAAACAGCAGAAACATCTCTCACAGTTCTGGAGGCTGGTAAGTCTAAGAAGATCAAGGCAGCAGTAGATTCAGTGTCTGGTGAGAACCTGCTTCCTTGTTCACAGACAGTAACTTCTCAGTTGCATTGTCAAGGGCAGAAGGGGTGAACAATCTCCCTTGGGCCTCCTTTAAAAGGACGCTAATCCCATTTGTGGAGGCTCCACCCACATGACCTCATCACCTCCTGAAAGTCCCTCCTCCTAAGACCATCAGCATGGGCGTTAGGATTTCAGCATATGAATTTGGGGGTACAAAAACATTCAGACAACAGTACTGTGCCAAAGGATTTTATAAAAACAATGAGCATGAGAGAATGAAGGTTTTTTTGTTGGAAATTGCAGCACCATTTTTTATTCTGTCTCCATATTGGTTCACAAAATTAGTGTAATATCTCATATCTATCTGATACCTCCCCATTTAGAAGATATTACTTGATATATGATTTCCTTTGACTCCTTTAATAACTTAGTGTGGTGGGAAGAGCAGATGCCCTCCAGTATCCACAGGAAGAATTCGAGCCTCATCACCACACAACTATAAAGAAGGGCAAGACCAGATCTTCTGCTCACAGGTCATGGAAGGAGCACAGTGGGACAGTTTCCAATGAGGTCCTGTTGCTCCCTCAAAGTTCAGTCAGAAGGGAAGGAGGAGAGCTGCTGCCAGAAGCTTCAAACTGCCCCAGGATGAACATATCCTTGCAGCCTTTATAAGAATCCTGGAGATTATTTCTGAGTTCCGGGTTTCATATCCTAAGCACTCTTCCTCTCAGAACTTATTCTAAGCCCTGGCATTTGTAGAAGCTGTAATTATGTCTGTGAGCTGAAGTCACAGCCCTAGGCAGTGACACCCAACAACTCTTTTGGTTTCCTGTAGAACCTTCCAGAATAAATGGAAACTTGGTGGTGATTTTTTTTTTTTTGGGGGGGGGTAACCTACATTTTTTCTAGTCCTTGCTAAAGCTGAAGCTGTAGTGAAGAAGTTTACAATTTAGGTCCGACACCCAAATTCTTTTCCTGAAGCTTGAGTCAGCACAAAGTACTATTTATAAATTGCCCAAATGAACTTAAAATATGGTCAGAATTCATCCCGGGAAGAAATGCTAAACTAGGGTCCCTCAAACCATCTAAAGAACTGGAGAGAGAGAGAGAGGGAGAGACCACCAATCTACATGGCCCTCATTAAGTATATCTCTTAATGTAACTTTCAAACCAATATTATTATTGAATTTAATTGTATCAGCTCTTTTAGTTACACTCATATCATAACTCATTGCTTTTTAGGGATTTCAAGAAACTGTATGTTCAAGAAACCTGCAAAAATCTCATAGGGAAGATTAAGGATCAGTATATAGTTCTCATCTTTTAGGCTATCAGCAATGAAATAATTTTAAAAAATATTCTTCCCATGAATCCTCACTGACCTCATTTTGAAAAAGCAATGTTATTCAATGGAAAATGAGAGTCAGGAGACCCACGTTCTAGTCAAACATAATTATATGGTGCTGACCAAGTTCATGCTTTCCTCGGCTTCATTTTCTCCTTAACAAAACGGAGAGAACAATGGCTCTTTGCCACCTCACAGTCAAATACACCTAAAGATCAAATAGGAGAGAAACATTGAAAGTGTCCTGAGCTCTTTGGAACAAAGAAAGTTTCAACATTCTTATTATTTGGAAAGAGATAATTATAAAGGTCAATGTTTATCTTTTGGCTTCAACAGGCATTTTTGTGCAAATACAGAATCAACATGATGAATAGACTTGGGTCGCCTTGCACACAGAGATCACTCAACAAATAGTTACTGTTTGTGGAACAGCCTCACCTTACACTTCAAACCTGCTTGGGGTGCCCAGGAAAATTCAGCAAGGGAAGGAGAAAGTGGGGGTGAGAAAGTGTAGGTTTGAATGAAAAGTACTTCCAAGAGTTATTTTCTTTCATTTTCACTCCCTTTCTGCCTATAAATAAGTGAATGGATTTTTATTTTTCCCTTTCTCCCTCTCTGCCCAATTCTCACTCTGCAACAGAGCCTGATGGAAGGACTTCTCGACTCTAAAGATTGGGGTAACTCACATATACGAACACATGCCCATAAACACACACCCACAAAACACGCAAATATGCATACACACACAATGCAAGTATACTCCCAAATACACGTGCACACGGCCAGCCAAAAGTGAACAAAACAGTAAGAAACAGTAAGTCTGATAGAGTTTGTTCTTTCTTTTGTTTTGCTTTCAATTGCTCAGCCTTTCCACACCTCTGATCTTTCTAGCATGCTACATGCCATTTGTTTTAACATCTCTTTTCTCAGAGCTTCCAGCAAGGAAAGGGATGTTGACTGGGAACTCCAGTGTGAATTTAAGTCATGCCCAAAGTTCCTTTACAAGGAATTAATAAACAGAGGTTCCTTTTTCCAGACATCATTCCATGGTCTGACCACCCTTTCCACCCACACCTTCCTGCTTCCCACAGCCACTGCTAACATGATCCAGATGTCCAAACCCACCCATGCCCCTTGACCTCTTTCTGTTGGTCTGAACATGCCTACTCCTCTGAGGGAGAAGAGAGAGACTTCCTGGGGGAGGAGGTGAATTATGGGTTTAATCTAGAAAACTGAGGGAGGGTCTTATTGTGAAGGAAGGGTAGCATACTCCTTCATTTCATGAGAAATGTCATCCGTTCAGAGGCAGTGACTGAGTTATATGAGCGCCACTGGTCCAGTGTGGGAGAGACAAGGGGACCAGCACGTGGCTTTGGCCTCAAGAACTTCCCAACAAAGGAAACCGATCCTTACAAACTGGAAAGTGTTAGGGTAGGTAGGGTGCTCAGGAGCACCAAGGGGGGACACCTTCTCATCTGAAGGTGATGGGAGGTAAGCATGTGAAAGATGTTGCAAGGAAGGTGGCATGTGCCAGGAAGGAGGAAGTGGTGGCACGTGCCATCTTCCCTGAGAAGTCTTCCTTATCTTCGCCTAACTCCAGACAGGGAACTGCTTAAGGAGACAAATCCTCTGATAATATTTTTCACTTTTAATTCCTTTTTTAAGAAATACACATTGCATCTCACAGCAGGTGTACCCACTGCCTTCACATGCCCTATTCTTCTGCTCCTGCCTGTGGATGAATGACTTCCTGGTTCCCCTGCCCTCTGGCTTCTCATTGGGTTTAATCAGTGGAAATCATGAGCAGACCCAAGGCAGGATGGCGGAGAGGGAGGTCAGGGTGCTTATTCCACTGGCTTTCACCTTCAAGTCCCTGATGGCCAAAGCTCCCAGCAAGGCTGTCTTCTTTGTGAAAGGCTCTTTGTTCCAGGTTCCTGTTCCTGCTTCCTCCTCTCATCCCTTCGGACCTAGGAGTGACAGCAGCTTTCCCTCTGTTACTCGTATCTCTCACGGCATCTTTACGCCCTGCCCACACACTCATAAATAGTCCCTTTATTAAGCTCTCATTGAATCATTCCAATCTGAGGACCATCTGCTTCCAGCTGGGACCTTGACTGATACAGTAAACACAACAAATAGAACAGCATGCAGTAAATGATACATGAGCCAGTGATGGCAGCCGTGATGACTGGTTGACCCATTCATTTGTTCCACCGGTATTTTTTGACCAATGGCCAACAACGAGAAAAGGACACTAGGTAAGGAAACCACACTTCCTGGATTTCATGTGACAGTGTTTGTTACAACATTTTTTTTTTTTTTATTATAGATAAAAATATGCACCATAGATGTGGCCCAACCCATCACCCTCCTGTTACAACATTTTAAAGCCAGAGTATAAATTCTAATTTGAGGTTCAGAAAATAGGATCTCAGTTGCTACTGGTGATGAGAGAATCAGAGAGATGGAATTGTCCTCTCACAGGGAACACTCTCATCTAGCTCAGGCCTCTAAAGTCCATCCCTAGAAGAGCAAGTGGAGAAAATCCATGACCTGATGAGCACCAGTTCTGCACTCTGCATGTTCCACAGTGGGAATAGAGGGTCAGGCTCCCTCTCCTGCTTAGTAGTAAGACTGAAGCTTTGGGATCCAACCTTCTGTACTGACAACAGCTCAGTATGAGTCAGGAGATGAGCTGAAACCTTCACCCTCAATGTTTAATCTATTCTTCACAACAACCCTATGAAACAGACGTTGCCTTTCTCATTTTGCAGAAGAGAAAACGGAGGCTTAAAACATTCAACAGCCAGGAGTAGGCAGCGTCTGGACTGGTGCAGGAGTCTGAAACAAGGCCCCCACTCTACACTACCCCACAGCATCCTCTCTCCCAGGAATAGACAATGCTTGGCCAAGACCAAAGGGTGGTTGGAGAATAAGAGACAATTATAGGTTTGGAAGCAAAGGGCTATCCTGCAATTTTGGTTTAATCTCTGTCATTATATCCATGCAGTAAGAAACAGGCTGGGAAACAATCTGATAGGATTTCCCCTTCAGATTCTGCATAGTAGAATCAGAGTTCAGCTAAAAATTTGCTCTGGGATGAGAAAGAAGATAGAGGGCAAGGAAAGAAGATGTAGCCCAGGGGCACACCAAAGATAGCCTCTGTGCAGACTCTTTCCCTTTGAACTATCTAATGATTATTGCTTTGAGAAGGTCGAGATTGGGAGTAGGAAGGGCATTAAACACATTTGGAATCAGACTGTCCAAACTTGTGATGCACCATATGCTTTCTTTGGGCACCAGAGCAGCCAACCTAATCACATAGGAGGGTTTTTATGAGTGGCAAGCAATACAAAGGATTGTAAATTTAAAGTACCCCATAAATCCTATAGAATTCAAATTTAAGACCCGTTGATACCCTCATAAAAAAACTATCTTACTCTCCCCCACTATGCCTGGTACCCAAATGCCATGGTTTATGCCTGTCACTTCAGCATGAATATTAATGGTGCCCCTGTTTACTCTCCAAAGTGCCAATTTGGAAGATAAATGATCACTCTTCCTATGCTGTATATAATTGATCAACAAAGGAAGGTGAGGCAGTGAGAGGTCGGTGAGCTTTGAATGGCCTGAGTCTGGTTTTGGAATAAATTTTGTCTTGTTGCTGGATTATTCGATTAACCTCTCTGATCCCTTACATGCCAAGTGGGAGTAAAATACGTGGCCAGTGACTTTTATGAGCCATAACAGATACAGGGAGTAGCTAGAAGCTACCTCTAGAGATTGTTTAGTGCCCAGCCCTCTGAAGAGCCAGGCAGAAATTCCAGCACTGTCGACCTTCACTGGGGTCCTCTGCTGTTTTGGAGAAATCTTATGAATCAACCCATCTGCTGTGAACCACGTGATAGAGACCTGATGGCTTTTTTTTTCAAGGCTTTATCATCCTTTTATCAAGTAGAATTCTAATTTCCCAGTAGTCCGTGTCTGTTTGTGGGTTTAAATGTAAATGTTATGGTGACTATGTAAGGTATACAACAGGATGTTATAGAATGCACATAAATGTTAAAATTTAGGTTACAATAGTAAAGCAAATTAACAAGGCTATCATCTCACATAGTTACCCTTTTTTTGTGGATTTTTGGTTAGGTTTGATGCTTTTTGTGGCAAGAGCAGCTAAAACTCACTCATTTAGCAGAAATCCCTAACACGGGTACAATTTTCTTTCTTTCTTTTTATTTGAGACAGAGTCTCATTATTGCCCTCGATACAGTGCCATGGCGTCACAGCTCACAGCAACCTCAAACTCTTGGGCTCAAGTGATCTTCTTGCCTCCGCCTGCTGAGTAGCTGGGACTACAGGTGGCCACCATAATACCGGCCTTTCTTAGAGCCAAGATGGCACTGGTAACTACAGTCCTCATGTTTGCTCAGGTCCATATCTGCTACTTTGTAGCCACTGACCTCCTCTCATTTCCTTCGCCTCAACCCGGTCACAGCTGGTGACCACTGTTTTTTTCTTTTTTTTTATTGTTAAATCATGGCTGTGTACATTAGTGCAATCAAGGGGTACAATGTGCTGGTTTCATATACAATTTGAAATATTCTCATCAAACTGTTCAACGTAGCCTTCATGGCATTTTCTAAGTTATTGTATTTAGGCATTTGTATCCTGCATTTAGTA